>OZ012735.1:82635894-82834360 GCA_963859935.3 Lathyrus sativus | reverse complement strand
TAAAACCACAACCAATTGAATGAAATACTAAAAGTATAGACTATTTTTAATGAGAAATCACACAAAAATATTATTGAGACAAATTGTCGAACACCTTGAGTGCAATCGATTTTGTTTAGAAATTTATATGGTTTTGTTGATCTTAAAATACAACCAGAATCTAAAGGATTGTGGTCAACTCAACAAAACGTTTTTCAAAAGATTTTACCAAACGTATTGATCGCACAAATGATGAACTCAACAATTTGCAAATGAATATATAAGAGAGAGAGAGAGAGAGAGAGAGAGAGAGAGAGAGAGAGAGAGAGAGAAATTACACAAGAATTTGTTTAGGCAATTTCTCAATCAGACTCGCTATGAGTACATCTGCCCTCAATTCAAATTCGAATTGAGATAATGATATTAAACTTACTTTGAAAAATGCATATACAAGAGAAATGTAGCAATCCAACCCTATAAACACTAAGTTTGATGTTGATTCTGACTCTTTCTCTTTTCTTGATCTAACTTGATCAAGTAACCCAACAATGCCAATTTAATTCACCGTCTCATGCTACTCCTTTGCAATAACCTTTCGTTCTTCAAAGTTTTCACTCGATCAAATACAAATTGCAAATTGTTGTAACCCAAGATGATCCACCGTCTCACGCTACTCCTTTGTAGGAAACCACCTTCTTCAAAGCCTTCACTCAATCGAATCCAACTTGAGTAATCTTGTCCAAAACCTTTAAATACCTAATTGATCTTAAAGGAAAATTCCACCTTGGTTTTCTTATTTGAAACCCCCAAAAAATTCTCAACCCAATTACAATACCACAAGCTAAATAAGACATTATCAACTTGATTTTATATGACACCTAAATAATAAATGATTTTGTGTACTTTGTTTGTGGGTAAGCATAAATCAAGGTTAAAAATGAATATAAGACTCTTTGTATATTCGAGGTTTTGTTTATGATTTTACCAAAATCATTGAAAAGAAATAATGCATATATGAAGTATACATATATGTGCAAGTCATAAGCAAAAAGGAATGCAATAGGTTTGGAAAACAATGCAAGTTTTCAAGATTTTTGATGCATGTGTCGACCAATGTAAGTCATGAGCCGACCTGTAAAGGTCATGTGCTGACTTGAACAGGTCATGTGTCGAACTGAACGTGTCATGAGTCGACATGTACAGGTTATGTGTCGGCCTGTAGAGTCTATACATCTAACAGGACCTACAGGCTTTAAAAGTGCAGTATATGTGCCGACCTGAAAAATGGATATGTAGACACATAGAAATTTTTTTCTTCTATGTGACAACCTGAAATTCGTATGAGTCGACCTATAAAGGGCCAATTCCAACCTATGTAGTCAGTACATAAAACGGGATTTAAAAATGAGATACATGAGTCAACCTGAAATTCGTATAGGCCAACCTATAGACCTGTTTTTCACATAAAAACATAAAAACCTGTTTTTAATGTTTGAAACATTTTATAAATTATTTCTAAACTATAAATATGCATATTAAGACTCAGAGGATATTGTCCAATATACACAAACGCTAAAGTATCATAGTTTTGATATCATACAAAATACATCTAACAGAAAGTTGCACTCACATGCTTTTTAACAAGATAAAAATCGTGTAATGCGTAAGAAATAGTATATTGGAGGGGGAGAGTTTCGAGTTTGAAAGCGAAAATAAAAGTAAGTGTTCAAATAGAATTATGAAAGTGGTCAAGTTGTGTATAGAATCCCCTATTTCTCTATTGTTTATGTCTGATACCTTACATGATTAATCTTATCACTATAATTCCACAACGAATCAACAAGAACGTTATAACCAATCTCTTACGATATAGCTCATTAATCACTACTCTGAGTTTCTTATCCTTATTCCATCAGCGTAATCAGGATTAGGTAATGCAACAGAGTGTTAATTCACTAGCCATTACTCGGGGTCTCCTATTCTTACTCAACCAGTGTAAGCACAACAATTGCCCTAGGTCTAACACATAGACTAATGGTCAATATTCCCTATGTGCCCAAAATCAGATTAAAAGAGTATCTCACATAAAACTCATTATTAACAACAAGCAATTAAATAAAATTATAGATCAAAGTATTCATGCAAAGTTAAATAAACATGTGTCTTAACAATATTGAAACAGGTTCATTAAACACAACCTAACCTAGAGAAGTTTAACTACTCATAACTCAGATTACAATACCAAAAACAATTAAGAAGAATTGCATATGATATCCCTTAAATGATTGACCTCCAATTGCTCTAAATTCTCTAAAAATTCCTTCTATTATTGTAAAAAGCGTACTTGTTGTGCCAATTTTGTAACCCTTAGTGTAGAAATTTGTGTAAAAGTTGCTTAACCCTTGAAAAAGTACCAAACTTTTGTCGCGGCGCAAAAAAATACCCGGGCATATTGCACGTTCGATGATACAACAGAGTCACCATCAAACTTTATTTATTCCAAGAGGAAATGGAAAATATCGATCAAACCATGGGAAAGAAAAATGGGTAAAGGAGTCAGTTATGCGAGGATAAGGTATTAGCATCCCTCACATTCTCGGACACTCGACTGGAACATTTTTGTTTGTTCTTTGCTTGAATGGGTGTTACTATCTAAAGGTTACCTACGAAAGGGGAGAAAAAGGTTTATAATTAGGGTGATCGCAAAGGATTGGGGCCCTTGTGCCTACGTATCCTCATGGTGTAATGAGGAAGTCAGAGCTTCGTCGTTCATAGAAATAAGGATGGAAATAAAGGAATATTGCTCGCAGGATCTTACAATATTGTGCATACGTATCCTCATAGTGCAATGAGGAAATTTGAGCTTCGTAGTTTGGATAACTAAGGGTAGGAATAATAAAAAAGGTTGCCGCCAAGATCTCGCAATCTTGTGCCTACATATCCTTATAGTGTAATGAAGAAGTTAAAGCTCTGTATATCATGGAACTAAGGATGAAAGGAAGAGAGAATGTTGCCAGAGCATGAGGCTCTACAGGGAAAAAAGAAAATAAGAGAATTGTTAGAGTATGAAACTCCACATAGCAAAAAGAAAAGATAAGGAAAGGTTACTAGAATATGAAACTCCATAGGGCAAGAAGGAAATAAGAGAAGGGTTGTCAGAGTATGAAACTCCACGGTGCAAGAAGGAAATAAGAGAAAGGTTACCAGAGCATGAGGTTCTACATGGAAAAAGGAAAGAAAAGGGTTCGCCAGAGCATGAGGCCCCACAAGGAGATACATGAGGTTTTTCCAGAGCTTGATGCTCCATAAGGTAATGCATGAGAGGTACTGATCAGACACGTGTTCTTGACCATCAAGTGCCCAACCCAGATAAGTATGGATGCAAAAAAAAGATTGTTTGGTCTAAAGGGAAGAGTGTTGTGTTGAAGATTGTAGTGTTGATGTGAAAGATTTGAATGTTGTCCTATGGAGGAAAATAAGTACTTGATTGGTTGGGATTGATTTTAGAGATTGCTTATGAAATTTGTGTGGCAAGTTCGGTCATTGGTACTTAGAGAGAAACAAGTATCTAACCACCAGCTTAGTACAACCGACAATCAGAATACTCGCGAGTTGAGGGGACAATGTTATCCCAACCTCTCTTTTTCGCCCTATGAGGACCTAATTAAACTCGTTTTATTCTTAAGTGTTTTGAATGGAAGAGAAGTATCAGATCACAAGCCAAGCAGGACCATCAACCCAAGTACTTGAGAAATGTTATGCACAAGTACGTACACCCCGTTCTTTTTCCTCTAATTTGTTGCGAAAATGTTTTAAAAATGACTTGGTGTTGGACCAAGTGTTTGGAATTTGAAATTTGAGAGGTGTGAGAATGAAAGAGTGATAGAAAGGAATACTTGATGTTGGATCAAGTATTTGAATGGGGTTAGATTGAATTTTGATTTTGAAAAGCACTTGATGTTAGATCAAGTGTGTTTTATTCTTTTAAAAGGATTGTTTTTATCGTTTAGGTTTTATCTTGTTAGTTAGAATGCAAAGGAAAGCAGTAAAGAAAATAAATCCTACGCTATTATATGATCATGGGAGTGGGGGACATTTTACCCATAATGAGGGGATGAACCACACACAACAAATAAATTATAAGTCCATAATGCTTAGGTCATACACAAAGTCCATATGTCCTTAATAAACTCCATGTCATGCTAAGGTCATACACAAAGTCTATTTCTCTATAATAAATTTAATGTCATGCTATGGTCGTACACAAAGTCTAATTGTCCATTTATGTCTCAATTCTTTTAGATTTTCCCATTTTATCATGTTTTTTTAGTTTATTTTAGATTGCATAACAAGCTAAAGAATAAAAGATCATAAAGGTACAAGTGCATGAATGAATGATAAATGAGCAATAAAAAGCAATTTGCAAGAATTAAAAGGCAAAAAGTGAAAGTGCAAGAAAGTAAAAGTTAGAAGTTTTATGGATTAAGATTACATAATTAATAGTTAATGATCAAATGATTGATTACTCAAAATGAAGATATTTGGAAATTATAAACCAAACAATTAAGAGATTAAAGGAATGAAAGTGTAACATAAATTTGCTATCAAGAAATGAAGCAAGAAAATAAAAACTAAAACAGCAAACAATTACATGATGGACACTTTAATTGAAATCATGAAAGTTAATTTGAAAATGAACTTGGTAAAATTTAAGAAATTAAAAGATATTAAGGAAATTACAAAATCAAGAAAACAAGGAATTAATCATGGAATTGAGTAAAATCAATAATCAAGCAATGAATTTAAAAGTACAAAAAGAAATTGATTAAACTAAAAAATGAAAATAACAGTCGTGGGAAGTTCAAATAGAGTTTCTAGAGTGTGAAAAAAAATTCTGATTGGGCTGGTTAGATCAGGCCCAAACAACATGGCAGATTAAAGCAAAAGCCAGGGAGGGTGTATCTTGTGTTGGAAAGTGTATACAGAAATAATAATGGGCTTGGAAGTCCAAGCCACGTGAGAAGAGAAGAAGGAACCACATAACAACACACTCGGTCATGTGTACCTCCTCAAGCATGTGCACTCTCCCTCTTTAGATTCATGCAGTTTGGAATAGTTATTATGGATATTGAAAAAATGGTCATGTTATTTTGTGAAATTAGTTAGTTGATATTAACAAACTGTAAAAAAGGTCGTTACTGACAATTAGCATTAGTTGTGAAAAGAATTGTTGAAGTCATCTTGTGAACCTTCTATCATGTGATGCACTTAGAGGTGAGTTTGCAATGTTATGGATAAGTTTGTGCTTTTTGCATGGAAGAATATATGTTGTGACTATTAGCATGGTTTTAGATTACACTTGTATCTGTTATAATTAATGTTGGTGTTGGTCCTTTATGCAGGTCGGTTTGGGCATGAAACAAATCATGGGTTGATAAAGATTTAGCAATGGCATGAAGGAGACTTATCATGGCATAATTCCCATGAGGAGGTTTTGGAGCACAACATGAATAAATTGGAGGATTTCATGAAAGATCAAGAGAAAAGTAGGCCAAGGGGATGTTTAGGATAGTTTGTTGACTTTGGTCAACTGCTTGATCAAAATTCAATTGTGGGTTAAAATGATTTAATAATGTATAGGACTTCATTTTTGGATGTTGTAACGAATATTAAATGTTTTTTTGTAAGGGAAAGGGGCCTCTTGAATTATGTTTATGTATAACTTGTGTTCCAAGTAAAACACTTCCCTTCTATAAACGTGCATTTGAGGTGGATACATTAGCCCATGGTTAACCAATGGATTAGGATTATCATTATGCCCAAAAATACCCCCATAAAGAGCATAGTACCCCAGGGTAAGTAGGTGAAGGTACAACAACAGATGACGCCCCAGGGTAGACGAGAGGCATTCTAGGTTGAAAACCTTCATATGAATGTTAAGCAACAAACGAAGCAGTCTGAGGAGGAATTCACAAGTGAATAGGATGGCCTTTGTATTCAGGCTCATTGTCAGTAGGTACCTCAGTATTCGCAGACACAAAATTTTGTTATTGTTGATCTTATGAAACCTCATTAGTGTCAGGATTGATGACTGTAAGGTAAAGTTAGGGAGAAATACCCCAAGGCTGAGCAATAGATTTCCCATTGAAAGAAGGCATGGAAAATGGTTGATACGGCATGGAGGCACCTCAATTAGCAGTTGGAGGAACAAAGTTCTAGGGCATGCTCTAGGGATAAGCAACAGTGTTACTATTCAGCCTAGAAGTCGAACCCAACTGGTTAAGGGCAGATTGCACAATAGTATCAACAGGAATTGCAATGACATCACGAGTTACCACGATGGTAGGAGTGGAAGGTTCCTTTTGAGTATGGAGGTACTCTAGAATGGAATCCATTTTTCCTTTAAACAGATTCATTTGACACTGGAATTAATCCAAAGTCTCCTTATAGGTAGCGTTCTCCTATTCAATATCTGCCATGATCTTTTGTCTGTTTTCTCTTGTGAGATACCAGTGGAACGTCGTTTTTACTAGATAGTTGGAGAAAGACAACGTAAGTATTTTGTTTTTATGTATGAAATGTGTATGTATGCACGAATGCACGAATGCAAGAAAAAATTGAAAGTTTTTAAATGTACATGCAAAAATTAGTTTGACATGATGGGATGATATGCAACACCATGGGTTCAAAGGTTCAGTGTGTCCTTGGATAATCTGCATGTGATTCTTAAGGTAGGCGGGGACTCAAGTTTTCCTGTAAAACATAATCCCATTTTCCCTCACATGTGAATGTTAAGGCTTTATAAAGATTCTTAGAGTTACGGATGCGTCTTAAGAATACCCTAATCAGTGCAAAAATAACTTGCAAGCCAATGATACTCCCAAGGGGATCTCCTCTGAATGAGGTCGACCCTCGACTTCAAAAGCCACAAGCTTACTAAAGGTCCCAAGAGTCACATATCCTTTTTGAAAGCTTTGTTGTCATCGCAAAAGCGACTTACGAGCCAAAAATACCTCATGAGGAATATACTTTAGGTGGGGTTTTTGCACCAACTCATCAAGACAATTACGTCTGACAAGTCAATAATACGCGACCACCATCTTATCCTATGTGTTCTCTTTAAGCCTTAGTAGTGGGTTTCTCACTCAATAGCATCATAAAACCTATCCCACAATAGAGAGTATAACATACATATCCAAGATATAACATACAAATATTTAAAGCAATAAAAGAATGCAATAAATAACATATAGATAAGGCAAGTAAAGCGTAACGATAAACATCAAATCAAGCAAGGAACAAACAAAATTAGGCTCGACTCCTTCTTGCAAAAGAAAGGACTCCCTAACAGAGTTGCCAGCCTGATAGGGAGTCCCAACAAGTTATACCAGTGATATCCCCAACAGAGTCGCCAACTAACACGATGCGAAAAATACACGAGCGCATCGCACGCTCGATGATACAACAGAGTCGCCGCCGAACTTTATTTATTACAAAAGGAAATTGAAAATATCGATAAAAACCATGGAAAGTAGAAACATATACGGGAGTCGGTTATGCAAGGGGAAGGTAATAATATCCCTCACATCGACGGGAACCATTTTGTTTATTCTTTGCTTGGATGGGTGTTACTATTTAAAGGTTTCATGTGAAATGGGAAAAAAGGTTTATAATTAGGGTGCTCGTGGAGGATTAGGGATCTCATGCCTACATATTTTCATGATGCAATGATGAAGTCAGAGCTCCATAGTTCGTGGAACTTAGGATGAAAATGAATGAAGGTTGCTCGCTAAGATCTCACAATTCTGTGCCTACGTATCCTCATATTGCAATGAGGACATCAGAGCTCTGTAGTTCAGAGAACTAAGGGTAGGAATAATAATAAACGTTGCTCGCCAAGATCGTGCAATTTTGTGCCTACGTATCCTCGTAGTGCAATTAAGAAGTTAGAGCTCCGTGTTTCATGAAACTAAGGATGAAAGGAATAGAGAATATTTCCATAGCATGAAGCTTCACAAGGCAAAAAGAAAATAAGAGAATTTCCAGAGTATGAAACTCCATAAGGCAAAAAGAAAAGAGAAGGAAAGGTTGCCAGAATATGAAACTCCACAGGGCAAGAAGGAAATAAAAAAGGGTTGCCTGAGTATGAAACTCCAAATGGCAAGAAAAAAATAAGACGGTGGTTTTCAGAGCATGAGGCTCCACTGGGCAAAAGGAAAGAAAAGGGTTCGCCAAAGCATGAGGCTCCACAAGGCGACAAATGATATTTTTTCAGAGTATGAGGCTTCACGGGACAACGCATGGGGGATATTTATTCAGAGACATGTGCTTGACCATGAGGTGTTTAACCCATAGGTATGGATGCCAAAGAAGATTGTTTGGCTCAAAGGGAAGAGTGTTATGTTGAAAATTATAGTGTTGATGAAAGGTTTGAGTGTTTCCCTAAGGCGGAAAAGAAGTATGTGCTTGGTTGTGATTAATTTTAGAGATTGCTTATGAAATTTGTGAGGCAAGTGCAATCATTGGTACTTAGAGGGAGACAAGTATCTAACCACTAGCTAAGTATAACCGACAATCAGAATACTCGGGAGTTTAAGGGACAATGTTATCCTAACCTCTCTTTTTTGCCCTATAAGGACCGAATTAAACTCGTTTTATTCTTAAGTGTTTTGAATGGAAGACAAATATCGGGTCACAAGTCAAGCAGGGACAACAACTCAAGTACTTGATAGATGTTATGCACGAGTACGTACACCTCATTCTTTTTCCTCCAGTTTATTGTGAAAATGTTTTGAAAATAACTTGGTGTTGGACCAAGTGTTTGGAATTTGAAATGTTAGAGGTGTGAGAATGAAAGAGTGATGAAAATGAATACTTGATGTTGGATCAAGTAGTTGTGTGGAGTTTGATTACATTTTGATTTTGAAAAGCACTTGACATTGGATCAAGTGTGTTTTATTCTTTTGAAATGATTATTTTTATCGTTTTGATTTTATCTTGTTAGTTAGCATGCAAAGGAAAGCGGTAAAGAAGATAAATCATATGTTATTACATGATCATCGGAGTGAGGGACATTTTACGCACAATGAGGGGATGAATCACATGCAACAAATAGATGCTAAGTCCATAGTGAGTCCATAATGCTTAGGTCATACAAAGTCCATATGTCCATAATAAATTCTATGTCATGCTAAGGTCATACACAGAATTCATTTGTGCATAATAAACTCAATGTCATGCTATGGTCATACACAAAGTCTGATTGTTCATTTATGTCTCACAAGTCTTTTAGGTCATCCTATCTTATCATGTTTTTTAGTTTATTTTAGATTGGATAACAAGTTAAGGAATAAATGATCATGAAGGTACAACTGCATGAATGAATGTTAAAATGAGCAATAAAAAGTAATTTGCAAGAATAAAATGGCAAAAACTAAAAGTGCAAGAAAGTAAAAGTTAGAAGTTAAATGGATAAAGATTCTATAGTTTATAGTTAATGATCAAATGATCGATTACTAAAAAATAAAGATATTTGGAAAATATGAACCTAACAGTCAAGAGATTAAAGGAATAAAAGTGTAACATATATTTGCAATCAAGAAATAAAGCAAGAAAATAAAGAATCTAAAACATCAAACAATCACATGATGGACACTTTAATTGAAATCATAAAAGTTAATTTGAAAACGAACTTGATAAAATTGAAGAAATTAAAAACTTTTAAAGAAATTACAAAATCAAGAAAACAAGGAATTAATCATGGAATTGAATAAAATCAAGAATCAAGAAATAAATTTAAAAGTATTAAAAGAAATTAAAAAGAAATTGATTAAACTAAAAAAACGGTTTTTTTTTCAACATGCCCTTTTTTGAAATAAAAAATGTCATAATACCTCACTCTGAATTTTAATTACGCAACTTCTCCACTTCAATAGAAGCTCGTCCACTGAATGGGCGAGAATGTGCAGCGAAAATGGAACTGTGTGAGCTCGTCCACTCAATGGACGAACTAGTGAAAATGTGTAATTTTTTAACATTAAATAATAAAAATCAAAAAAGAAAAAAAATTGAGTCCTTCACTAGCTTCTATTTTCGCTGTACATTCTCGCCCATGCAGTGGACGAACTTCTACTGAAGTGGAGCAGTTGCGTAATTAAATTTCAGAGTGGGGGTATTATGGCATTTTTTATTTTAAAAAAAGGGTATTTTAAAAAAAAGTCTAAAAAAACTGAAAATAACAGCAGTGTGAGGTGCAAATAAAATCTATGTAATGTGAAAAGGAATTCTGACTAGGTTGGCCAGATCAAGCCTAAACACCATGGCAAATTGAAGTCGAAGCCGAAGCCAGGGAGGGTGTATCTCATACTGGGAAGTGTATACGAAAATACTAATGGGCTTGGAAGCCCAAGCCGCATGAGAAGAGACGAAGGAACCACATAACAACACACTCGATCATGTGTACCTCCTCAAGCACTTGCGCTCTCCCTCTTCAGATTCAAATTCAATCGCCTGAGAACATGATCGCTTCGCCGTGCCGGAGATCACCGCCGGCGTCGGCGGAGCACCAACCAACATACAATGATACCATTTTTCTTGCCCTCACTCACTATCCATAATTTTCTCAAATTCTCACTATATCCTTACAACTGAATGCAAAACACTCAAGAACCCTAATCACTTGAAATGAAATTAAACTTCACTCATGAGGAATTGGAGCCCCTAACCTTAGGCTATCATTCCTCAAGTCACTTTCTACATGATGATATCTAGAGTTCTGCAAATGATGAAAGATTACATGATCGGAGTTCCAATTTTCCGGCGAACAAATGCAGATTCTGGTAAGCACTATATGTTTAGGTATCGTTCTTCTTTGGCTCCTCTTTGCATGCTTTCTTTCTCCTTCTACTCCACTTCTTCTTGAATTCTTGCTTCATGTATTGTTGTGAATTAGAATGTGATTCTCGTTGCTCTGAATTTGTGTGTCGTTGTTGTATTATGCGTGAGAGTGAGGGATGAATGTAGTGAGGATTAGGTTAGTGCAGAGAGAGTGTGACGGTGGTGCTGAGTGAATATGAGAAATGAAAATCTAGAAAAAGTGAGAATCAAATCTGAGCCTTCAAATGTGAGAGTTGTGATTGATTTATAGAGGTTAGTTACAATCTGAATTTTAACAGCTGGAATTGGATTGAGTTAGTTATGGATTGGTTGATGAAATTCTATTAGGAGGTGATAGTTACTGAATTTAAAGTTCAGTTAGTGTTGCAGTCTGGAACAAGAAGGTCACCTTGGTTAGTTTGGAAAAAGGTTACTGAACTCGAAATTGTGTAGGGAGCTGTTAGTTCATGTTGTGAATCGGATACCTTTAAACAAAGTATAAACGATTTCTTAATGATCAAGAAACTCACAAGGGTTAAGGTTAACAAAGAAAACAAGGTAAAACAACAAGGAACAACAAGGATTGGTTATTAAATTGCTATTCTTTCCTTTCTCTTAGAACAAGATTACAAGTATACAAGAATAACAAAATAACCTCTCTCCCTTAAAATTAGGATTTTATCTTCCTATTTTTCCTTATTCCAAGATTGAGAAACTAGCATCCTATTTATAATAAAATAGCACACTAACCTAATGGGCTTTTTAACAATTACCCATTACAAGCTAACTTAGGGTACAAGCTAACTTAAACAATTGGGCTTACAAGCAAGACCCAATTCAACATGCTAACAACCCTAGCAATATTTACTCATGCTAACAACCTTAGCAATATTTACTCATGCTAACAACCTTAGCAATATTTACTCATGCTAACAACCTTAGCAATATTTACTCATGCTAACAATCTTAGCAATATTTACTCATGCTAACAACCTTAGCAATATTTACTCATGCATGTTAGAACAAACTTCGACTACAACACGCATTACTTGCGAACAGACTTCGACCACACTAGAGTTCGATCCAATGTCTCACAAATCTCCACCTTGGATCTAACTCTATAACATCAAGAAACTAGCTTTCTTCATGCAGATTTATTAACTGCATACAGTGGAAAAACTTGCAACTGGGCAATGTCTTGGTGATCATATCAGCAGCATTATGATCTGTCGAAACTTTCAGCACTTGGACTTCTCCACGCTCGATTACCCCTCTGATGAAATGCAGCCTCACATCAATGTGCTTGGTTCGCTCATGATAGGCTGAATTCTTCGACAGGTGTATTGCACTTTGACTATCACATTTAACAGTGATAACTCGACCTTGAAGTTTTAGCTCCTTTGCAAAACCTTCAAGCCACAATGCTTCCTTCACAGCTTCAGTTAGGGCAATATACTCCGCTTTAGTGGTTGATAGGGCAACGACCTTCTGAAGTGTTGCTTTCCAACTGATTGCTGTCCCAAACATAGTGAACACATATCCAGAGATAGATTTTCTGGAATCCATACAACCTGCATAATCAGAGTCGACATATCCATCGATTGTTGCTTTACTATCTTCACCTAAGGCTCCACCATAAATTAGGACTCTATTTAGAGACCCATTTATGTACCTTAAAATCCACTTCAATGCTTGCCAGTGAGCCTTTCCAGGATTCGTCATGTACCTGCTTACAAGACTTACTGCATATGCTATGTCGGGTCTAGTACAGACCATAGCATACATCAAAGACCAATTTGTCTTCTTTTGATTCCTCATAACTTCCTTATAGTCTCTAGGTTCTTCGTCTAGAACCTCACTTGCAGAGATTAAGGCATAAGCTATAAGATCTGCATACCCAAGTCTCTGAGGTGGCTTGATGACTCTCCTCGACCTGTCTCTTGCTAGCAGGTAGTCATTATCAGTCTCCTCATCTTCGACAACATCTTCTGTGTCTTCTTCGACTTCATCTGGGGTAAGCAATTCAGCATCAACATGCTTCACCTCAACAGGAATCTCTCCCTGTTCCAGCTCTTCGTCAGCATCATCAGTTTTCTTGAAAGACATCTCTGCTTCGTTGAAAACTACATCTCGACTGGTGACACACCTCCTGTGACCTGGCTCTAGGCATCATAACCTATAAGCTTTGACTCCTTCAGGGTATCCCATGAACATGTATTTCAGAGCTCTAGGTTCGACCTTATCTTGCCTAATATGAGCATAGGCCACACAGCCAAATACTCTCAGTCTGTCGAGACTAGGTGGATGTCCCGACCAAACTTCTTTAGGTGTCTTCATTCCCAAGGCAGTCGAGGGACATCTATTTATCAGGTAAGCTGTTGTCGAAACAGCTTCCGCCCAAAACACCTTATTCAATCCAGCACTAACCAACATGCATCTAACCCTTTCAAGGATTGTTCGATTGAATCTCTCAGCTAAGCCATTTTGTTGAGGAGTACCTGCTACAGTCTTATGCCTTGCAATCCCAGACCCAACACAGTAACTGTCAAAAGCTTCGTTGCAGAATTCAAGGCCATTGTCGGTTCTCAACCTCTTAACTTTTCTGCTAGTCTGAGTTTCGACTAGAATCTTCCAACTTTTGAAATTCTCAAAAGTTTCATCCTTCGTCTTCTGAATGAATACCCATAGTTTTCTGGAATAGTCATCAACGATGGATAGAAAATACCTTGCACCTGAGTGTGAAGGATTCCTTGTAGGCCCCCAAAGATCAGCATGAATGTAATCCAGAGATCCATGTGTTCTTTGCTTGCCTTTGTTAAACTTCGCCCTATAGGATTTACCAAATACACAAGATTCACAAAATTCCAACTTTTCGACTTTGTCACCTCCTAGCAGGTTCTGCTTCCCCAATTCGACCAGGCCTCTTTCGCTGACATGGCCCAATCTCATGTGCCATAATTCTGTCTTCGACATAGATTTCGTGGATGCAACATTTGTCGAACCACTTACAACCTCAGCCTCAAGGGTATACAAGCCTTGTTTCTTCACGCCTCTCAAGACTTCCTTCGACCCCTTCATGACTCTTAGGATACTTTTCTCTCCTTGAAAAACATATCCTTTTCTGTCGAATTCACCAAGAGAAATCAAATTTCTCTTCAAGTCAGGTACGTACCTGACTTCAGTCAATAACCTTATTGACTCATCATGGAGCTTGAATCTCACAGATCCAATACCTGCAATTTTGCAAGATTTGTTGTTTCCTAACAGCACAGATCCACCATCTTGATCACATAGCTCCTCGAATAATTCTCTGTTTGGAGTCATGTGCCAAGTGCAACCTGAATCCATAATCCACTCTTTCCTCGAGTCGCCATTTGAAACCACAAGAACATCAGATGAGTCGAAGTCATCTTGAACAATGGCTGCATTGCCATTACCTCCATGATCTTTCAGGCGTTCAGGGCACACCTTTCTCATGTGACCCTCCTTCTTACAGTGATAACATCGAATACTAGATGTTTCGCCACTATAAGACTTCTGTTGACTTTTACCTTTCTTCTTGTCGAACTTACCATCCTTTCACAAGAATTTTCCCTTAACGGCCAAACCTTCGCCCACCGTCGAAGGTTTATGCTCCTTTCGTTCGTTCAAGTCCTTAGAATACAAGGCT
Organism: Lathyrus sativus; assembly: GCA_963859935.3. Lineage (NCBI taxonomy): Eukaryota > Viridiplantae > Streptophyta > Magnoliopsida > Fabales > Fabaceae > Lathyrus > Lathyrus sativus. The sequence goes on along the minus strand of OZ012735.1, from coordinate 82,819,836 downwards.
GATTGAACTTCTTCAAAGGTCAGGGACTCCCTTCCATACAAGAGAGTTTCTTTGAAGTGAGCATGTGTTCTGGGCAAAGCACACAGCAGCAATAGTGCTTGATCTTCATCATCGATCTTCACATCAATATTTTCAAGATCAAGAATCAGCTTGTTAAACATATCCAACTGCTCAGCCAACACTTTGTCTTCACTCATCTTGAATGAATATAAAGCTTGCTTCAGGTATAGTCGATTCACCAGAGATTTGGTCATGTACAAACTTTCAAGTTTCACCCATAATCCCGATGTTGTAGTCTCCTTTGATACCTGTCGAAGAACCTTATCACCAAGGCTCAACAATGTTGTGGGCTTTCTCGATCATGCCCGTCTTTTCTTTTGCTGTTAACGCAGCGTCCATGGCTGCCTCACCCTTCAACGCTTCCAAACAACCCTGCTGAACCAATAGGGCTTTCATCTTCAAGCGCCACATACCAAAGTCGTTCACTCCGGTGAACTTTTCAATCTCATACTTTGTTGAAGGCATCTTCTCCACGCTCACCGCACCAATTTGTTGTGAATCGGATACCTTTAAACAAAGTATAAACGGTTTCTTAATGATCAAGAAACTCACAAGGGTTAGGGTTAACAAAGAAAACAAGGTAAAACAACAAAGAACAACAAGGATTGGTTATTAAACTACTATTCTTTCCTTTCTCTTAGAACAAGATTACAAGTATACAAGAATAACAAAATAACCTCTCTCCCTTAAAATTAGGATTTTATCTTCCTATTTTTCCTTATTCCAAGATTGAGAAACTAGCATCCTATTTATAATAAAATAGCACACTAACCTAATGGGCTTTTTAACAATTACCCATTACAAGCTAACTTAGGGTACAAGCTAACTTAAACAATTGGACTTACAAGCAAGACCCAATTCAACATGCTAACAACCCTAGCAATATTTACTCATGCTAACAACCTTAGCAATATTTACTCATGCTAACAACCTTAGCAATATTTACTCATGCTAACAACCTTAGCAATATTTACTCATGCTAACAACCTTAGCAATATTTACTCATGCATGTTAGAACAAACTTCGACTACAACACGCATTACTTGCGAACAGACTTCGACCACACTAGAGTTCGATCCAATGTCTCACAGTTCAGTTAGGAGGTTAAGAATTGTTAAATACTTTTGTGTAAGTTTGGTTTCAGATATGCTAGGGTTGGTGGAATTGGATAGGTTTGTTAGCTTAATGTAGTTTGGAACAGTTAGCTTGGATATTGAAAAATCTATCATGTTACTTTGTGAAATTAGTTAGTTGATGTTAACAAACTGTAACAAAATGTCGTTACTGACACTAAGCTTTGGTTGTGAATATGATTGTTGAAGTCAGCTTGTGAACCTTTTATTATGTGATGCACTTAGAGGTGAGTTTGCAATGTTATTAATAAGGTTGAGCTTTGTGCATGGAGTGATATATATTGTGACTATTAGCATGGTTTTGGATTACACTTGTATTTTCTATAACTGATGTTGATGTTGGTCCTTTATGCAGGTCGGTTTGGGCATGGAACAAATCATGGCTTAATGAAGATTTAGCAATGGCATGAAGGAGGCTTATCACGGCATAATGCCCATGGAGAGGTTTTGGAGCACAACTCGAAGAAATTGGAGGATTTCATGAAAGATCAAGTGAAAAGTAGGTCTAGGGAATGTTTAGGATAGTTAGTTGACTTTGGTCAACTGTTTGACCAAAAGGACAACGGTTGACCAAAAGTCAATTGTGGGTTAAAATGATGTAATATTGTATAGGATTTGATTTTTGGATGTTGTAATGGATATTAAATGTTTTTTTGTAATGGAAAGTGGCCTCTTGAATTATGTTTGTGCATAACTTGTGTTCCAAGTAACATGTTTTCCTTCTATAAACTTGCACTTGAATGAACTTGAGCGGATTCTTGAATTTAACCATGAACCTTGTTCTGATTGCTTTGATTTGAATCCATATTGCAAATCCTTGAATCCACTGAACAACTAAGTAAACTAGCCATGTATGATTTCCCTAAAGAATGGTAAACTAGCCATGTATGATTTTCCTAAAGAATGCTCCACAAATAGTTAATCTTAAAGTTGACTTTTGCTTGACTCAAAATCAAACCTAATTATTGCTTCTAAAGATCAATACCATGATGCAATCTATAGTGATCAAGGACCACATTTCATGAATTAAGGTTCTACAATCAATCCCAATATCAAGATGTAAACCACATAAGAATTGGTTCACAACGAATGAGCCAGACACCATTGTTGTACCCAAATAGTCCAAACATAGCATCATCTTGATCCACTATCATTGTATCATAAACAAGAAAAACCCTTTGAATCAATGATGCTTATTTTGAAAATGCTAATGTGGATGAATGTATTATGATGGATGATTAGGGCACGTGGATTATGCAGATGGGATGAGCAATAAGCCAAACATTAAAAAAAAGTAAGGCAAATTTTAGGGTATGACAATTTCCCCTTTTAAAGCAGACAGAATGGTCCAAAAACACGTCAGAAAAAGTTACCCTTACGCACATGAGTATTCCATCGCGCACATGATTTTGAACATGCTGCATCACGCGCGATACTTTCCATCATGGATGTGATTATTCAAGAATGTAGATATTTATTTTAGATTCATTTTGCAAAACACGTTGCGTCAAAACGAGGTACGGAACTCCATATATGATCAATTTACTGGACAGACGTCAAGATGTAAATTGTGTTGAAAATTGCTCGTTTCTTCACAATTTCTTCCCGTTTTTTTTTGTTTTTCTATGTTTTTCAGGCTTCTTCATTTTATTCATATTTATCTCATCTTTAACATGGAATTTTCGCAAATACTCATAAAAATCATGTAATGTCAAATTGTCATCACAACCTCAAACTGAATTTGTCGTTTGTCCTCAAGTAACTTGCATGCAACTGCACATTTCAAACAAAACACACAAATTTCAATAATAACGAATGAACACCACCGATTATGTTTTCTGATCATCATTCCAATTATCAACTTCAAATGAGCAAATTTGAAAAATTTCTTCCAACACAACAAGTACTCAACCTGTCTCTTAGCTCACTATTTTTTCACTCGAATTGACAGAGTAATCACATAATCAACGTACAAAATTATTTTATAGTAAGTTTGTAAATTTTCTAATAAAATAAATTAAATTCATCTAAACACACACTTTTTAAGGTATTTCAAGGTTGTAATGGGGCTTGTGTTATCGTAGGATAATTTAGGATAGTAGACTTACACCTTTGGAGTTAGGTACCTAATTTTCCTTATTTTTTCAGTCTTCCTTTTTATATCAAATTTTACTTAATTACTTTGGTACTATACATTAATATTTTATAGTCCTAAACATTGTTTTTCTCATCATTTTTTTAAGAAGTTGCTTTATCTTCTTGATTTTTCTCATTTTTATTTTTGAACTTTTGACCAAAATCTCTAGTACACCAACCATAAACTTAAACTCTTATCACTTCCAAAAGCAACCCAAAACTTATTCTTTTGCATATAACCTATAACACATTTTTCTACCCCACAGATATTATGGCAAAATAACACAGATTTCAGAGTAAAATATTAAATTTCATAAAAAGCCACCAAAAATGGCGTACATTTCTCATGTTACTCAAATTAAGTCAATGCTCCGTGTACAACGAGTTTCTCAAAATACCTCAAACTACACAAAACAGCGGAACTCAAAGGCCTAATCAAGGTTTTCCTCATACGGGAAGATAATCAAAATAAACTCAATAAACATAACTCAACTCAAGACCCCCAACCCGATGTTACACTATCAGAGCAAGACCCTCTAAGTTGACCAAAGGCCAACAACTCAAAACTTCAAAAGTCCTCAACGGAATCCACGGCTAAATCTGGTAAGTGCACGTTACCCACATGGAGGTAACATTCAAATAGGCAGGGTGAGTAAAACGATTCATAATGATCAATGTATAAAAATCAACATATAAATGATATCATAATCATATTCAACCTTCATATTCATCAATAGGCCTCGAAAGCCACAACATCATAATTTATACAAAAAGACTCATAAATGCAATGCAACAAGACTCAATGCATGTGGTACTAATCGTCACAACGCGATGGACACTGGGCCATCAACCCTCCATAGATCCCCATCAATAGGATCGATTCTACTAGAGAATCGGAGCACATCAAAATACTTCACATCCGCACAGTGGGATTGAAGCCAAAGTAATCGAGGTCCTGAACCGAAGTCCGGATGCACATGAATGCATGATGCACACGTCACAAATCATCCTCATAATAACACCATAGGTGTGTTAAGTATTAACAAGTGTGAGTAGGGTGGATAATAGTCCCACATTGGATAGAAATGTGGTGACTTGAGCATTTATAAGTGAGAGAACCCATACACCTATCACCTTAAGGTTTTGGGTGAGTATGTGGTGTGTCTCTCACAAAGGTTGCTCTAGAAAAAAAGTCCCACTATGTTCAATGCTTCCTAGTTGAAAGTCCAACAGTGGTATCAGAGCCTGGTTCGAATAAAGGGAACGACTTACTTGTATCGAAAGTATCCCCATAGGTCGTGGGTTGAGTGTCTCGTTGAAGAATGTCAACGGCGGTACAAGGGTGCAGTTGCATAGTTGAAGTTTCCGCTTAAGGGAGAACATTGGGATAGACTCACACTTGAGGGAGAGTGTTAAGTATTAACAAGTGTGAGTAGGGTGGATAATAGTCCCACATTGGATAGAAATGTGGTGACTCAAGCATTTATAAGTGAGAGAACCCATACACCTATCACCTTAAGGTTTTGGGTGAGTATGTGGTGTGTCTCTCACAAAGGTTACTCTAGAAAAAAAGTCCCACTATGTTCAATGCTCCCTAGTTGAAAGTCCAACAAGGTGCATCATCATTCATCATATTCATCATCATCAAACGTCATAGCTCGTCATATTCATCATCATCAAACGTCATAGCTCATCATCATAATCATCATCATACGTCATGTCATCATAACTCATCATAATAACCATCATCATACATCATGTCATCACAATTCATCATAATAATCATCATCATATATCATATAAAATGATCATATAATTATTTACAAATCACGTAGCGCTCACAGTCATACTCATATTAATTCATCATATTATCACATATTAATTCATAATTATACTCGCGGTAATCCTCATACCATCGCCTATTAATCACATAAACTTCACAGTCCTACTTATGTTAATTCATCATATTATCACATATTATCATATTTACCCTCATGGTAATTCATCAGTAAAATCGCAGCATCAAAACATCAAGACATCACTGAACCAGAACATGATTCATTGATAGAACATATACATAATTAACTTATCAAACATAATTATATATAAAAATATTGGGAAACCAATTCCCTTATCTATATTATGTTATAGCTCTATTCATTAGCTTTTCAACGCTTCGAACGGGGGAAAAAACGAACTTACGGATCAAAAGTTACGTCCAAAACAATTTCGACCAAAAACCTGAACAGGCGTGACGGAGCAAAACGTTGTTACGCTCCGGAACCTAAATCAACCCAAAAGTACACACAATTCACTTCCCTAATGCCCCCAAAACATACCTAAATCATCCCTAAGGCCCTACGGCGATAAAGGCACAAAACTGATAGTTTATTAGGCCAATCCCGTAACATATTCAGTCCTAAATTACAATTTTCCTACAATTACCATGCAGGCATCTGAGCTACTCACTATCAAATATTTATACTGAGTTAAGCTAAGCTCAATCAGCTTTTTGGCCACGAAGGCCTAGGTTTCTGTTTCCCCCAATCAATTTACGGTTAGATTTGCAATTACAAGTTTAGGCCACGAAGGCCAAAGATCACTATTTCTCATCTCTACCTTTAACATCCCTACGGTTACAATCTCCATGATAAATTTAGGCCACGAAGGCCATAGATCACTTGTTCTCATTAGGCCACGAAGGTCATAGATCACTTGTTCTCATATCCTTCTAATCTTCCCTAACCCAAATAAATCCCCACGGCCAAAATCTTAATAATAGATTTAGGCCACGAAGGCCAAAATCTCTTTTTCCCATAATTCTCCATAAAACCCTTAAATCAACCATAATCACATCGAAATCTACACATAGAAAATTATGAAAAGTTATACTCCCCATACCTTAAACGTCGATTCAAAGCCTTCACGAATCTGTCAGGGAATCTTTCAAGCTTCTGTCTCTGATTTCTTCTTCAGAGTTCTCTTGGCCTCAATTCTTTACGGTTAACACAAATGAATCCTAAAACCCTTCGGAACTCCCTTTTTGTTAAACCTAGACTTGGGCCAAATAATTGAGCTTTTCCCATAATGCCCTCACCTACTCCTCTCAACTGTCTCAATTACCCTTCTTTCACTATTATTTATTTTTATTCATAATAATATTAATAAATTAATATTATATACTATCAATTAAATAAATAATCCAAAAATTGCATTAATTCTCAATAATCCACACAACACACCAAAAATCACCGGAAACACCCAAAATACGAATATTCTCAATCAAATAAATTAATTAAAATAATCCGGTTAAAATTGGGGTGTTACATAACCAATGAACTAAATTTTATACCTAACTCCAAAGAGAGAGAGAGAGAGAGAGAGAGAGAGAGAGAGAGAGAGAGAGAGAGAGAGAGAGAGAGAGAGAGAGAGAGAGAGAGAGAGAGAGAGAGAGAGAGAGAGAGAGAGAGAGAGAGAGAGAGAGAGAGAGAGAGAGAGATTTAATCTTTCAAGTCAATTGGCTAATTATTGTGGCTATGTTACTCAAAGAAAGGGCTTAGACTCAAAGTGGTTAGAAAATGATATAAACATGATATACAGGTTAGTTTGAAAAGGCTCATAGTTTACCACAAACAAGTGTCTCAATATGTATTTATCAAACCAATAGATAAAAACAGAAATAATACAAATTTTAGAAAATAACAATTGTATGGATACTCTCATAACAAGGAAAAGTAAACAATTGAATTTTTGGCTCAAACTTTACTAGCTGAGGTATACTGAGATTGTGTACAAGGTGGTTATTTATCCATTTCTTCCTCAACTCTCAATCTGTAAGGAACTTTCCTGATGATCACCTTTGTTTTTAATGATGCTTATGGTTCATTTGTTCTCTGCTAAAATTGCAATTTTGTAAACCTGAAAGAAATAACAACAACAAACTTGTTTATTAAATACAAGCATGAATTTATTGGTACCAACGAGAACCAAGTATTATAGCTAATATTCTAGATTGATTTGAAAGATTGACTTGTTGGACATAAAAGAGAATCACAGAATTTAACACTAATTCAGAAAACTCCAAATTAACATGTCACTGGAGCGGAAAAAGTATCGCATGTCTTGCATGGTTGTATTGAAGTCTTGGTTCAGTTTGATCCACTCTGCCCTCGTATAATTGATGATGATGCTTGAGAGGAGCGGTTTCGCTTTGGACCCATTGCATGAAACAATAACAACAACACTAGAAAGTGCAAATAGATTAGACGAAAATATAATAGGATTAGAGAGAGTTTTTAGTCTCTCTTTCTACCTTCATTCCCTTTCTCAAATCTTTGTCCTACTGCTCCTAAATGTGACATGCTACAAAACAAAAACAATTAATTGAAATAAATTTAAATTTAAATTTCGCAAATGAAATAACAACTTATTTGATTGGTTGCCTCCCATTAAGCGCTTCTTTAAGATACTGAGCTTGACCTTTTGATTTTTGTGTTAGGGAGGCATATATGACACAAAAACACATCATACTTCTTATTTTTTATTTTAAAATTTTAATTGTAGCTAATATAGAAACTTTATTTGGTGGGATAATCTCCACTCAAATGTAATTACTAATTATACAATGAACTTTTAAGAGTTCCCTAATTTCAGAGTTTCCTAGATTTTGAGGTTTCTCTCATTTTTGTCCTTCTTCTATTTTAATATATATTTTTAGGCTTAGCATGTGTTTTGAAAAATAATAATAATAATAATAATAATAATAATATCTTCTCTAGTTGATAATTTGTTTGTGACAAAAAATATTTTATTTTTATAATTATGATTTATTAATTTATATTTATAATATTTTATTTCAAACTATACAGTAAACATAAAAATGTTAAAATTTTAAAAAATAAATATCTTCCATTTTTTATCCGCATAGTTTAAAATAAATTTAATTGTTTCTATGTGAATTTATGTATTGTTATTAAGATAATTTATCCCGTCAGTGACCAAGTCGACCTCGGAGTTCACCGCCTTGAGTTGATCCACAGCACTGGCGAACCCGACCTTAACCGCTTTCAGGAAGTCGTGCTCAAGCTCACAGATCCTCCCCAACAGATCAACATAGGAAACCAGAAGCCACTCCTCGTCCGTTTCGCCCTCGACGGGACGAAGTGAGTCCTCCAGCTCTCCCACACGAGCCCTCAGCTTCAACAGTTCCTCCTCGGCAGCTTTCACTTTCTCCACAGCCTCGACCCCCCTCTTACACTGCACGGCCACTTCCTCCTTACTCAGGTCCAGCTCTGTACTCATCTTAGTCAACCTCGATTGAGCAAAGGTGAGGTCACCCTGCAGCTTGGCCAGCTCGATAGAGGAGCAACCTTCATCACTTAGAGCTAAAGTTGTCGAGAAAACCTGTATCATGGCGGTCGGATCCTCGGTAAGCACCTGCCTCCGGGTAGCCCGACTTTCCCCGAGGATTGCTTTCGCCTCCGCGGCTGGCACAACTAGCGACCTTGCGCCATGAAAGAACCCAGGCTTCTGGTGGCAGAGGGGATGAGAAATCCCTCCTCGGAGAGCCCCTCCGTAAGGTCGACGATGACCTCCAACAACTGGGATCTGGCCCGCTTAACAGCTCCTTGTGACGTCGGGGACTAACTGCCTTGTGGAGATGACGAAGATCCCCTTCCCCCTTGGTCCGCCACGACCTGCTGGATGATCGCGACTTTCTATGTCTAATACAACCTAACTGCAAGTGCACAGTCTATCGCGTAGTAATAATAGATATCGATCCCACAGGGACTCGTAATCAAACTAGTGTTCTCGGGAGTTACTATGTTTAGCTAGGTAGAATATGTTTAAGGGAATAAGATTGTCACTAAAAAGGGAACTAAGAATGCTACTTAGATTATTAATGATTGAATCGATATGCAGTAATTGTGTTCTTCAGGGATTTGACAAGTTACTGGTGTATGAAATAATTTTCAAAGTTTATTTAAGCAGAAAATGGAGATTTGAAGACTCTCGTCTCATGATGGTTATTGACGCTAATCATAATCCTAAGGGCCAAACGTACACTTTCGTATCCCGTTCGGGGTTAAAATCATTTTTTGGAAATCTCTAATTTCTAATTCATTTTAAAGTGCTTTCGCTGTTATTAAAAAGAATGACTAGTGTTTACTATCTGACCTTACCGCAGCTTTTGCTTGTTGGTTCGTATCTTGATTAATTTCCCACTTTCGTGGCAAAACTACTTTTAAATAAGTTCTCGCTTTCGCGACGAAGTTTATTCCGTAAATTAATTTTAAACACTCAGACCATAAATTACTTTTGAAAAGAAAGTTTTTCAACCAGTTGTTATCAAATCCCATTCGAATTATTACTACATATCGATTGCCTAAGTTTAGCTAGACATGGATTTGGGAAAGATAAAACATAAATAAAAACAATAAATAATAATTTGCATTATAATAAAACTGGAATCGATTGAAATGAGAAACCTGTAAATATTCCAATTAGCCTTTGGGCAGATCCTCCACAGATGTTGGCAGGATTCTGGTCTTTATGCCAAATTGATCGTACGATAAAGTAGAAATTACAGAAGAATAAAAATGGAATGCAGGAAAAGGTAAAGAGAAACAAATAAGAATATTGAACTGGAAAATATGCTCTGGAAATAAATTTGGCAGCACTTCGTTGTATGAATGCACCACCCTTTCTGAAGTCCCCTGCTTCCCCTTTTATAGAGATGGAATTCTAACGGTTACTGCTGGAGAGAGTGGACTTTGAGGCAGATAATTCAGGGAGTAGTGGTCCACTCTTTGGGAATTGGAACTGCTTCTTTAACGTGTAATTGAAGTGGGGCGTTTTTTCCTGCATGACGGTCGTCACAAGGTGTGACGGTCGTCACCCGTGTGACGGTCGTCATGAAGCTGTGACGGTCGTCACATTAGCAAAAACAGCTTCTGCGCTTTTTATGATGTTTTCACTCTTTTTTCATCCATAATTCATCTGAGATTGCTTCTTTTCTTCATGTTGCCTTGTTTAGACGTGATCGTTGAATACCTGCAAAACATCAGACAAATAACACGGAAATAACCCAAAATCGGATCGAAAACGGTTAAACTTTAGTTGAATTATGCATCAAAATATATATACGATTTCATGTTATCAAACTCCCCTAAGCTTGAATCTTTGCTTGTCCTCAAGTAAAACATGAAAAGGTCGGCAAGCGCGAGGCAGCTTCTTTGTTCGCAAAAGTCGGGGAAAACCGGGATTCTTGGTAGGAACAAAACGAGTACCATGACGACACTGGACTATAAGTCTTCGGAGGTCTTCTTTTTATGCAAACCGGTCCCAGTCATGCTACTGTGACTTGGTGTCAAGGTTCTCGCGGCAAGTTCACCCTGTTTGTTCTAGCGCAATCACATTAAGCCCGTTGTCCGTACACTTTCATGGCAAGTCGACCTGTTAGTGAATATGATCTCATTTCTTGTTTTTGATCTTCTTCATTGATCATAAGCTTATGTCATTGATTTTCCAATGAATTTTCGTGCCGTTGGGCTAAATGCTCGGGTGAGGAGCACCTAACTTAGAAGGAAACGTGTCTTATATTTTTGGGCTATTTAGCTCTCTTTTCATGATTTTTCATCTTTTTGGAGATCATACACTTATTTGCATCGGTCGCTCGCTTAGAAGTTCTTTAGGATGGTGCTGACTGCTAGTATAAACTACTTGGGGTTGAGTTTGCGTAGACACTTGAGACTTTGGTACGCGTAGGTAGTGAAACCGACTCGCATAAACCGGAGATCTAAGGTGTCAGGACGGTACTGGTTTTGTTAGAACTGTCGTTTCCTCGGAGTTTCAAAACTTGGTTTGAACTCGGTTGCATTCTCGTGATGCTTTTGCTTTTGAGGAACGAACGAAAATTTTTGTTTACGTTGAATAACGTGGGGATGTTTGCGTAACGGAAAAAAGATATATAAACGAGCTTTATTTGCTAAAAATAGAAAGTGTTTAAATAGAAATTACGAAATTCAAAGTACAGTGGAATGGAAATACCAGTGAAATGGAAATAAAGGCTCCGCTCCCACACTATCTCAATCAGTGTCCCCACTGATTTTGAAGCATGAGAGGGAGATACAACTGAAATGAAAGTACAAATGAACAGGAAATATAGTAAACAAATAAGGAAAAATGGAAAACTAATCACGTTCGCTGCCTCTGTCACGTCCGCGCTGGCGTCCTCTGGCTCTGGCAAGGGCTACTCTGTCCTCATAACTCATAGCTCCTGTGTGGTAGACGGTGTCCCGGAGTCCTTCGACCTGCAAAGTCAGATTCGCCAGGTTCTCAGTGATGGTAGCTTGGCCGGTTTGAAGTTGTTGCATTTGAGTCCGGTGCCAAGCTTCGAACTGGTCGGCTCGCTGATTCTACTGCTGCAGCATCGCGAGTATCTGTGCCTGCTGGTCTAAAGAGTGGCGGAGGTCCTCTTCTGTGTAGTCTGGCACTGGATGATGGCGGCAGCGACGAGAGGATGTACCTTCGGGAGGAGGAGGCTGCGATGCCTCTGGCTGCTCGGACCTGTCCAACTCAGCTTGGATTTCATCGTCAGAACCTTGGGTGTGGTCCTGAGTAGGAACAGCGGCAGCAGGAGGGGCAGTGAGGTCAAATAACCAGTTGGTATGATCCTCTGGGTGTGTGCGGGTGCGGGATGGAAGGATGATGCTTCGGACGATCTTGCCACGCACTACCGGATGGTACTTGCCGTCAGCTCTGGAGCGGATAAGATGAGAGGCTCTGCAGTGGTCGGTGTCAAGGAACACCGAGGGGATGGAGTGGAGGTGCTGGAGGCGGTCGCCTAGGTTCAGCCCAAGTGTAATGGCAGTGACAATCCCGCCAAAGTAGAATGGCTTCGAGCCACGGTTGCAATTGGCCTGAATGTGAGCCAGCAGAAACGGAGCGGCGTTGACAGGCTCGTTGTTGAAGACGCAATAGAGGAAGAAGAGCTCTTTTGAGTTCACCTTGTGGTTGCTGTCTCTGGCGAAAATTGTGTTGTTCAACGCTCTGTGAAAGTACCGGATGACTGGGTTATGGATATGAGTGGCGTGCAGAGAGTCCCAACCATCGGCATTGATGCTGGTCAACTGGTACCACAGCGCAAAAGCTTCGTGCTGGAACTGATCGGTGATGCGGCGGTGGGCATTGTCGCCTCGAGGTAGCTGTAGGATGCTGGCAATCTGATTTTGGTTCACCTGATAGTTGGTGCCGAACATCCGGAACCATGCGGCACCTGAGTGCTGGTTAAGTTTGTCGCTGGATGTGGCGTAAGTAAACGAACTCAAGAACTCGAAAGTGAGTTGTTCGTATGTTGGCAGTGGGTTGGTGCAGAGGTTCCAGATGCCTGCTCTTTGAAGCATCCAGGTTACGCCTTCAAGGAGTCCGAGCTCCGTAAGCGAAGGAATGTGTGGATAATGAGTCGGCTGGAGCGACCTCTGATGGAATGCGATATAGTTTGCTCGCTGTCTCTCGCCTAAGTCACCTTCGCTGAAGATAATGTTGCTGATATCTGAGGTTTCTGCGTTTCTTGCCATTGTTGGATATTGAGAGGTTTCTGAAGATTGGGGTTTTTCTACAGAGTGGGAAGAACTGACAGAAGTGTGGTTTGGAAGTTGAGATTAGAGTTGAAATATATGGTGTAATGTGGGGAGGACGAAAATTTGTAGTGGGGTAGGAATTCTGATGATTGGAAGTGGTAATGGGGGTAGTGGGAAAGAACACGCACCCTGTTATATCAGATAGAAGTTTTTGAATTCGTGACGGTCGTCACGTATGTGTGACGGTCGTCACCCGCGTGACGCTCGTCAGGGTCCTGTGACGGTCGTCACAGCAGCAAAATCTGCAGAACGCAGAATTTTGCTCTGAGGGCGTTCTCGTAGTGACTTTAAGGCTTAGTATTGAGACGGCAATGTAATATAGCAGCCAACAAACAACGAATAATGCGAAAACAGAATAATTGAATAAAAACTAGAATTGAAATAACATAAAATTGAAATGATTGTATGTAGTACATAAAGAAAACTAACAATGCGAAAAATCCAAATGATTAAATGAAACTAAACTAGACTAAACTGAAACTACTGCTAAGAACTAGTATCTAGTCTTTTCGTGTCTTCAACTCATCGAATTTCCGTGCGTAGTAGTCGAGTTGGTCGCAGACTAAATCCATGAAAACTACCAGTTCGTTGTGTATGCCTGCGATGTCATCTTTTACAGTAGTCAGAGTTGCATCAACGTTGTCCAATCGGAGTAGAACGGTATCCATTTTGTCGGTGGTATCCTCAGGGATAGGCTCAGGATAGGTGTTGTAGTGCGGAGGAGTCATAGGGTCTACTTCATCTTCGGATACAACATCCTCATAGTACATATAGTCGTGTGCCTCAGAGATGTGGTCACTGTCATACATGTAGTTCTGTGGTGTTGACTGTGGTGAAGGGGGTCCCATAGGCTCGTCCAATTCATAAAGCCAGTTGTCCTTATTGTGGATACTTGTCATCTGATGATCAGGCAGTGTGAATAGCTGTACTGGTTTTTCGTTAATGAGGTACTCATACGGTCCAGGTCCCATAGTTCCTAAAATGCGTCTGTTAAAGCAGAATTGTATGTTCATGGGTCGGATGGTGCCAAAACGAGTGCTTGCATTTAAGTGGAATCTAAGGCCAAGCTCGTGGGCAATCATTGTCACGAGGCCTCCTATAAGAATAGGTGTCTGTGGTTCCTGCGTGAGGCGTTTGAAAGATCTCATCACGAAAGGCACTGCATTTACTGTACGTCCCTGAGAAGCACAGAACATGATGAATAACTCCTCTTTAGATACTGCAGTAATATTTTCTTCTTTCCCAAACAGGGTGTGAGCTAGTATCTTATGGAAGTATCTGAAGGCTGGGTTATGGATATCATCATTATACATTCTGTCTGGTTCAGGGTGATAGTCGCCTGTAATTCTACCCCAGAATTGATCGAGTTGAAAATCAATATCGTCGTCTTCTGCACTGATGAACACATGCGGTCCGCTAGGAAATCCTAGGAGGTTAGCTAGTGACATCCGGCTATGGGTTTGGTTCATTCCAAACAATCGGAAGGTAATCAGCTCTGTGTTGGATCCAAAGCCATAGTTGGGTATATATCTGAAAGAACTAAGGAATTTATAGGTAAGATCCTTATAGGTAGCAAAACGTGTTTTCAAAGCAGTGTTCTCCCAACCCAGTTGATTGAACAGGTATTGAATGCTATCCGTGATTTCTAGTTTATCCATGGTAGACTTATCATATTACAGCGTTAAGGCGAATTCTCTTTCAGCTAGTGCTGCAAATCTTGCCTTTTGAGCTAGTCCTCTAAAGTGAACCTTTGTGAAGTCGTACTCGGCCATACTCGCAGGTAATTCGGAGAAAACAGAAGGAATGTTTTGAAGACTTTAAAAATCCTGAAAAGTTTAAAACAGGGGTTTGAAGTCAGGATTTTTGAAAACAAAAGCGGTAGAAATAAAAGACAAAAGAGAAAAATAAAATAGAATAAAAATATGAAAACAAACGAAAGTAGAAAGTAATAATAATTATAATTTTAGAATTTTTGTTGGATTTTCAAAGTAAAATTTTAAATAAAGAATGAAATACAGTAACGAGGGAAATTGGGTTGCCTCCCAGTAAGCGCTGTTTTTAACGTCTAAAGCCTGACGATAGCTTGGTGAGAAGCTATTCGAGTGTTTGAGCTGGAAGCTCAAGCAATGTTATATTGCTGACTTGAGGGCTGTTGTCGTTCTTATTATAATGTTTTAGACGTTGCCCGTTTACGATAAACGGTGCATTCGTCTTATCGGTAATTTCGACAGCTCCACTCTGAAGTACTTTAGTCACTTCATAAGGTCCAGACCACCTAGATTTTAGTTTACCTGGGAAGAGTTTTAATCTTGAATTAAAGAGCAATACGATGTCTCCCACACTGAATTGTTTCCTGACTGAACGTTTATCATGCCACTTTTTAGTTCGTTCTTTGTAGATACGGGCATTTTCGTAAGCGTCTAATCGAAGTTCTTCCAATTCGTGTATGTTCAAGATTCTCTTTTCTCCTGCCTCGGTGTAGTTGAAATTGAGTGTCTTAATGGCCCAGAAGGCCTTATGTTCTAATTCTACAGGGAGATGGCAGGATTTACCGTAAACTAATTTGTAGGGTGTAGTACCTATCGGTGTCTTAAAAGCGGTCCTATAAGCCCATAAAGCTTCTTGTAGCTTTGACGACCAATCTTTCCTTGAGGTAGCGACAGTCTTTTCCAATATCTGTTTTATTTCTCTGTTCGAGACCTCTACTTGTCCGCTAGTTTGCGGGTGATAAGGTGTAGCTACTCGGTGTCGGACTCCATATCTAGAGAGAAGTTTATCGAATATTCGCGATATGAAGTGAGATCCGCCGTCACTAATGACGAGTCTGGGTACACCGAATCTAGGAAAGATTGTGTTTTTGAAGAGTTTGATTACTACTCGTGCGTCGTTTGTTGGAGCAGCTATGGCTTCTATCCATTTAGACATGTAGTCTACAGCGACGAGTATGTAGTGATTACCAAAAGAAGGTGGGAAAGGTCCCATGAAATCTATTCCCCATACGTCAAAGATTTCTACCTATAAGATTCCTTTCTGAGGCATTTCATCGCGTCGTGAGATGTTGACAGTTCCTTGGCATCGATCACATTTTAGCACAGCGATGTGAACGTCTTTCCAGAGGTTAGGCCAGAATAAGCCGGCTTGGAGAATCTTAGCGCACGTCTTGGATGTACTAACATGACCACCATATGATGCTGAATGGCATTGGGAAATGATATTTTCTATTTCTTCCTCTGGGACACAGCGACGGTATATGTTGTCGGCCCCTCTCTTGAAGAGTAGAGGTTCGTCCCAATAATAGTGTTTCAGATCGTGGAAGAATTTCTTCTTTTGCTTATAAGTGAGATCCGGTGGAAGCACGCCTGCAGCGAGGTAATTAACGATGTCAGCATACCAAGGTAATGTGACTTGGGCATAGACGGCTTCTACGGCTTTTTCGAATTCTGGATCTTCCGAGATTGAGTTGGTTATGTCACTTTCTAATTTGGCTATCAGACGTTCGTACGGAAAATCGTAATTTATCGGTACTGGCTCGTGTCTGATGCCTTCTATTCGGGATAAGTGATCTGCAACAACGTTCTCGGTTCCTTTCTTATCTTTGATTTCTAAGTCAAACTCTTGTAGTAACAGGATCCATCTCAATAGTCTTGGTTTGGCATCCTTTTTGCTTATTAGGTACCTTATGGCAGCGTGGTCTGTGTATATGATAATTTTTGCTCCTACTAAGTAAGAACGGAATTTGTCAAGTGCAAATATAACTGCTAGAAGTTCCTTTTCTGTGGTAGCGTAGTTCATTTGGGCAGGATCTAAGGTTCTACTGGCATAGTAGATGGCATGGAGTTTCTTGTCTTTCCTTTGTCCTAGAACTGCGCCTATGGCATAATCACTCGCATCGCACATGATTTCGAATGGTAATCGCCAATCGGGCGGTTGCATAATTGGTGCGGTGATAAGGGCTGATTTTAATGTTTCGAATGCTTTTAAACAGTCTTCGTCGAAGACGAACTCATCATCTTTCATCAACAGGCCGGTCAGAGGTTTTGTGATTTTCGAAAAATCTTTTATAAATCTTCTATAGAAACCGGCATGTCCTAGAAAACTCCGTATTTCTCGTACGGATTTTGGAGGTTGGAGATCTTTTATAATCTCTATTTTAGCTTTGTCTACCTCAATTCCTTTATCTGATATGACATGTCCTAGAACTATTCCTTGTCGGACCATAAAATGGCATTTTTCCCAATTTAGGACGAGGTTTACTTTTACGCAACGTTCTAAAACCATTTCTAAGTTTTGTAGGCATCCTTCGAAACTTTGTCCACATACCGAGAAATCGTCCATAAATACCTCCATGATGTCGTCTATGAAGTCTGCGAAGATTGCCATCATGCATCTTTGGAAGGTTGCTGGAGCATTACAGAGTCCGAACGGCATCCGGCGGTAAGCAAAAGTACCATAGGGACAGGTGAATGTAGTCTTTTCTTGATCATCAGGATGGATGGGAATTTGGAAGAATCCTGAATAACCATCTAGATAGCAGAAATATGAATGTTTGGCTAATCTTTCCAACATTTGGTCTATGAAGGCTAACAGGAAGTGATCTTTTCGTGTGGCCTTGTTAAGCTTCCTATAGTCAATGCACATCCTGCTTCTGGTCACGACTCTTTTTGTTATTGATTCTCCTTTTTCGTTTTTAATTACAGTGACTCCTCCTTTCTTTGGTACGACATGAACTGGGCGGACCCATTCACTATCGGAGATCGGATAGATGATTCCTGCATCTAGCAATTTCTTTACTTCATCTCTGACTACAGTGCTCAGGATGGGGTTCAGTCTTCTCTGATGCTCTCGAGAGGTTTTAGAGTCTTCCTCTATTGTAATACGATGCATACAGATCGAAGGGCTTATACCTTTTAGATCGCTTATGTTATAGCCTAACACGGTGGGGTACTTCTTTAGGACTTCTAATAGCTTTTCAGTTTCTGGTTGTCCTAAGTCGGCGTTGACTATCACTGGTCTTTTTAGTTCATCGTCTAGAAATTCATATCTAAGGCTTTTGGGTAATGTTTTGAGTTCTAAAGATGGATTCTTCGAACCTGGCATGTGGTTTGGAGTCAGTGCTAAGCTTTCGCTTAGGCTGTCGTCTTTATACGGTTTACGCCAATCGTCGTCTTCAGATATATCAGGTATTTGAATCTTTATTATTTCTGAATACGTGGTCTCTTCGTTTTCAAGTTCTCTTATGCATTCGTCAATTTCGTCTACTAAATAGCAGGTATCGTCTATGGCTGGTGCTGGTAAGAACTTGGTGAGAATGAACTCTATCTTTTCTTCTCCTACTTCGAATGTTAGCCTTCCTTTATTCACGTCTATAATCGCTCCGACTGTAGCTAGGAACGGTCTTCCTAGGATAATTGGGGTAACAGTGTCCTCCTTGATGTCCATGATTATGAAGTCGGTTGGAATGTAGAATTGTCCTATGCGTACTGGAACGTTTTCCAGTATTCCGACGGGGTATTTTACTGATCGGTCAGCTAATTGAACAGACATCTTGGTTGGTCTGAGGTCTCCCATATTCAGCTTTTTGCATATAGATAAAGGCATAACACTGATACTGGCTCCTAAATCGCATAGAGCTTTGTCTATTACGAACTTTCCTATGACGCAGGGTATGGAGAAACTACCTGGGTCTTTTAATTTAGGAGGCATGCGGTTTTGAATAATGGCGCTACACTCTGCAGTAAGTGTAACTGTTTCGTTATCCTCGATCTTCCTCTTATTCGACAGGATTTCTTTGAGAAATTTAGCGTATGACGGCATTTGAGTTATCGCTTCTGTAAAAGGAATAGTAATATTCAGCTGTTTAAGGAGCTCTACAAATTTCTTAAACTGTCCTGAAGTTTTGGAGTTTATTAATCTTTGGGGATAAGGAATAGGTGGTTTATATGGCGCTGGAGGTGCTTGAGTTTTTTCACTTGCGGTATCCTCCTTCTCGTTGTCTTCCTTCTTCTCTAACTCGGATTCCTTCTCTGCTTGTTCAGTTGGTTTTTGTTGCATGGCTAAGTTTTCGGTCCTCGGATCGATCGGTTCGTCCAATTCTTTTCCACTTCTTAGTATTACAGCATTTGCTTGGCCTTTTGGATTCTGTTCGGGTTGTCCAGGAAATGTGCCAGCAGGTGCGGCAGCAGAGGCTTGTTGTTGAGCCACTTGTGATATCTGTGTTTCCAACATTTTGTTGTGGGTGGCTAAAGCGTCTACTTTTCCTGTCAACTGTTTAATTTGCTCGCTAGTGTGTATGTTTTGATTCAGGAATTCTTTGTTTGTTTGAGCTTGAGTAGCTATGAATTTCTCCATCATCAATTCGAGGTTGGATTTCCTAGGTGCAGTCTGAGCAGCAGCTGGTTTCTGATATCCTGGCGGAGCAGTAGGCATTTGCAATGCATTTTCGCTTTTGTAAGAAAAGTTTGGATGATTTCGCCAACCTGGGTTATAGGTATTTGCGTAAGGATTTCCTTGAGCATAATTTACCTGGTCTGGTGGGATTCCGGCTAGCAATGGGTATTCGGGTGCATTATGAGTGGTGCTTCCGCATAACTCGCAATTTGGAGTTACGGCAGCGACAGTTGCAGTGGGGTTAACGGTCAGACTATCAATCTTCTGTGCTATAGCATCTACTTTAGCGTTGAACTTTTCAAGGCTGCTGATCTCGTACATCCCACCTTTCGCTGTGGTTTTCTCTGTTGGAGTGCGTTCACCTCCCCATTGGCAATGGTTTTGTGACATGTTTTCAATTAATTGATAGGTTTCATCGTATGGCTTATCCATAAGTGCACCGCCTGCGGCAGCATCTATTGTCAATCTAGTATTGTATAGAAGCCCATTATAGAAAATATGGATTGTCACCCAGTCTTCTAGACCGTGGTGAGGACATGTTCTCATCATATCTTTGAATCGTTCCCATGCTTCGTAAAGAGATTCAGTATCTTTTTGTCGAAATCCGTTGATTTGAGCTCTAAGCATAGCAGTTTTGCTTGGCGGAAAATATCTTGCTAAGAAGACGTTCTTCAATTGTTCCCACGTTGTAACGGAGTTGGACGGTAAAGATTGTAACCATGTCCACGCTCTGTCTCTAAGAGAGAATGGGAAAAGACGAAGTCTTATCGCGTCTGGAGTTACTCCATTTGCTTTCACTGTGTCTGCGTATTGTACAAACTTCGTTAGATGTTCGTTCGGATCCTCAGTTGCGTTTCCTGAGAATTGGTTTTGTTGTACAGCTGACAGCAATGAAGGTTTCAGCTCAAAATCATTTCGGGTAATAGCTGGGGCAGCAATGCTACTTCTAGGCTCCATCTGAGAGGGTGTAGCGTATGCCTTCAGCGGTTTGTTTGGAGGTCCTTCAGCCATGTTTGATTCTTCTTCGGATTTGGGAATGGGAGTGAGAGGATCGGGAATGTTATGTTTGAGTTGGTACTCAATGATTCGGCTTCTTAGATGTAAGAAGTGTTCTAGTTCTGCGACTGAAGGTTTCAAGATATCGCCTTGTGAGTGATTACTTGGCATACAATCGACAGCACTAGTAAAGGAAAAAATGAAATTTGTTAACCTAGTCTATACGGCGTAACAGAAGGTTACACTATTGACTAAACGGGTCCCCGGCAACAGCGCCAAAAACTTGATCGCGACTTTCTATGTCTAATACAACCTAACTGCAAGTGCACAGTCTATCGCGTAGTAATAATAGATATCGATCCCACAGGGACTCGTAATCAAACTAGTGTTCTCGGGAGTTACTATGTTTAGCTAGGTAGAATATGTTTAAGGGAATAAGATTGTCACTAAAAAGGGAACTAAGAATGCTACTTAGATTATAAATGATTGAATCGATATGCAGTAATTGTGTTCTTCAGGGATTTGACAAGTTACTGGTGTATGAAATAATTTTCAAAGTTTATTTAAGCAGAAAATGGAGATTTGAAGACTCTCGCCTCACGATGGTTATTGACGCTAATCATAATCCTAAGGGCCAAACGTACACTTTCGTATCCCGTTCGGGGTTAAAATCATTTTTTGGAAATCTCTAATTTCTAATTCATTTTAAAGTGCTTTCGCTGTTATTAAAAAGAATGACTAGTGTTTACTATCTGACCTTACCGCAGCTTTCGCTTGTTGGTTCGTATCTTGATTAATTTCCCACTTTCGTGGCAAAACTACTTTTAAATAAGTTCTCGCTTTCGCGACGAAGTTTATTCAGTAAATTAATTTTAAACACTCAGACCATAAATTACTTTTGAAAAGAAAGTTTTTCAACCAGTTGTTATCAAATCCCATTCGAATTATTACTACATATCGATTGCCTAAGTTTAGCTATACATGGATTTGGGAAAGATAAAACATAAATAAAAACAATAAATAATAATTTGCATTATAATAAAACTGGAATCGATTGAAATGAGAAACCTATAAATATTCCAATTGGCCTTTGGGCAGATCCTCCACAGATGTTGGCAGGATTCTGGTCTTTATGCCAAATTGATCGTACGATAAAGTAGAAATTACAGAAGAATGAAAATGGAATGCAAGAAAAGGTAAAGAGAAACAAATAAGAATATTGAACTGGAAAATATGCTCTGGAAATAAATTTGGCAACACTTCGTTGTATGAATGCACCACCCTTTCTGAAGTCCCCTGCTTCCCCTTTTATAGAGATGGAATTCTAACGGTTACTGCTAGAGAGAGTGGACTTTGAGGCAGATAATTCAGGGAGTAGTGGTCCACTCTTTGGGAATTGGAACTGCTTCTTTAACGTGTAATTGAAGTGGGGCGTTTTTGCCTGCATGACGGTCATCACCCGTGTGACGGTCGTCATGAAGCTGTGACGGTCGTCACATCAGCAAAAACAGCTTCTGCGCTTTTTATGATGTTTTCACTCTTTTTTCGTCCATAATTCATCTGAGATTGCTTCTTTTCTTCATGTTGCCTTGTTTAGACGTGATCGTTGAATACCTGCAAAACATCAGACAAATAACACGGAAATAACCCGAAATCGGATTGAAAACGGTTAAACTTTAGTTGAATTATGCATCAAAATATATATACGATTTCGTGTTATCACTGGACCACCTGAGCAACCCTGCTCTTCCTGACTCTTGTCGCAGCTCTCGAGACCGCCAATTTCCTCACGCGCTCTTCGACAGACGACATGCTCCCTGCAAAACAAAACAGAAAAAAAAAGGTCAGCAAACGAACAAAACAGTCAGAAGGTCGACCACCACCTAGGAAACGGAGGGCCTCCTCATCAGATGAGCACTCGAGCAAAGCCTTTATACTGATCAACCTCCTCTGCTGGCAAACGCGCCTCTGGCTGTCGAGGATATATTTGTCGTCGGGCGTCATCAGTCTGGCCGGAAGTAAGCTGGCCACGAAGGATACTATCTTCTAATAGCCCGCCAAGTCTTCCTCGTCCATAGTCCCCGCCCGCACTATATAGTGGTATGTGCCCTTCTTGAAGTGCTCCTCCGTCCACTCCAAAGGCACCCTTAGCACCATAACATCTACCCGCTGCCCGTCCACATCACGGGCCTCTCGCCGGTAAAGGGAGTCACACGCCCCGTGGGAAACGGGCTGGACCACGAAGAAGCGAGCCTTGAAGTCCCTGACAGAATCCATATATGTCTGGAAGAGTTTCCTCGGCTGCTTCAGCGACACTCACCCGTGCCGACCATCGACCGTCTACCTTTGTAAGTGGAAAAGGCGAAAAAAGAGCGACAAAGTGGCCCCGACCTCTAGATGCCTGCATACGAGCTTGTACGCCCGGATGAAAGCTATAGCATTGGGATGCAGCTGTGAGAGAGCCAACTTAAACCAGTCGAAGACCCCCAGCTGGAAATCTGTGAAGGGCAGCCTGAGACCAGCCTCCCGAAAACAAAATTCGTACATCGGGAACCTCATCTTCCTGAACCTCGAACATATCCGATGGTGCTCCCGTGGCCGGTACATCTGCCAACCAATGGGAGAATCCGCGCACCTGTCCTCAACAGTCGCAAAGGCACCAGTCTCATCATCGACGAAGTAAGAGGGCGTATTCAAGGGTTCTTCAGCTACCCAGTCCTCGATTGATCGGGTCCGCACTTCGGCAGCCGGAGCCTCTGGCTCCTCGTCTACGTCCATGGTCCCCGGGACCCAAGAATTCATGTTCATCTGAAAAGCAGAAGGAAATAGTGAATTCGACGTTCAAAGATCAAATTCACCCTTCCACCGCAGGTCAAGTGAATGGGTGATGGGGATGGAGACCACGTCGGCGCATCGACCACCCTGACATCCCTCCTCAGGGGATTCATCCAATCCCCATCAGCGTCCCCGGGGCATGCATCTAACCCTATCGTACGTCCTCGGGATACCCATCTAAACTAACATGTATCCCCGGGATCCCCATCCTCAACAGCTCGATCGTCCCCAGGACATTCACGATACAACCCTAAAACGTCCCCGGGGCCTTCATCCTAAACCTAAGGATATGTCGTCGTATGCGACGGAATACCCTCGCCCTCCTCGGGATATTCATCGTGCCCCCGACGCTGACATCAAAGATAAAGAAAGTAAAAGATTGGAGGAAAGGAACTTACTGGAGTGGATGTAACGGCAGAGTACGCAGAGGATGCTACAGTGGTGCTGGCAAACAAATGCAAGAGCGGAACTCGATCGTCACGTGCGTAAGTGAGTGAAAACAAAAAATGGCAAATGGGCGAGGTCTCGCCTATTTATATATCTAGCGCGGGACTTGAAGCGCCCCTAGGCACTCGAGTACCCTAGGGTAGCCGCCCCACGTGGTCCATCGACAGTTATACACGTAGCCCCGCAAACAGTCACGTCCCTTCATTTCCCCCACGTGCACGGACAGGCGAGGACGCGCCAACCTTCCACCTCCTCGACCTGATTGCCCGACAAGACCGAGATTCCCACGCTCTCGCATACTCGACAAGTCAGACCGACAAAGTTTCCTCCTCGCGCTCTTTGCCCTCGACACGACAGTCCCGCGAAGGACCCTCCTCGCGCATTCTTTCTCCCTGGCGCAGTACCATCAAGTCCTTGCTCCCTCCCTTTGGAGCTACGACTTGGGGGGCTCCTGTTATGGACTGGGCCCGGGCCCACCCATCCTTATGTCAGGCCCAGCCCAAAGCTATTTGGGGAAGGCCCAAATTGCCCAGTGTCGGGCACATGTTCTCCCGTCGACCAGATAGCTCCCCTCGTCGAGCAGGACAATCCCTCCGTCGGGGAGGACAACACGTCTTTTACACGTTCTCCACGTGCCCCCTCCGCGGGGACACGTCATCAGCCAACTACCCACATCTAAAAGAGATGGTCAACCCATCTTCCGGAGATCACAGGACGGTTGAACTAGGGCGAAGACCACGTGTTAGGTCTTCACTACGCCACGTAAGCCCTAACAGTCACCTTGGTTGGGCCTGACAATCCAGCCCAACACAAGTGACCATTGACTCTGCGCTGGGGTCTCTCTATAAATACCCTATTTCACAAGAGGGTCAGATTTTCACTTCTTAACCTCTCTTCTGTATTTTCTCCCACTCTGGTCCATTACTTACTTTGGCATCGGAGTGTCTTGCAGGCACACTCCCTCCTCTTCCATACTCTCGGCGAACAACTAACAAATCAACGACGCGGGACAGATCATTGATTCCCTTCTGATCAGGTCAGATCACTAACAATTTTTCATATCATTATACAATTGCCCCATTTTTTTCTTTGATATATATATATATATATATATATATATATATATATATATATATATATATATATATATATATATATATATATATATATATATATATATATATATATATATATATATATATATATATATATATATATATATATATATATATATATATATATATATAAGACATTACATCCAAACAATTTATAAATGAGCTTAAGAACGAAAAAGATATTTATCAGAGCTACAATGTCATTAAAGTGTTATTCAAGTGTTAAATGATAAACATAATACTTATATCTATCTTGAATCAGATTGAAATGAATTGAAAAGAAAATATAACTTACCAGCTGGCAAAATATTTAGTTTCATAGTAAATGATCTAAAGTACATTTTTAGACCACAATTAATTACTATTAATTCTTCCGTTTTAAAATAATTGTCATAATTGATGATTTCACATCAATTAAAAAATATAATAAATAAAAAAAATATTTTACTAAACTATCCTTATTTATTATTGTGTATTTGAATTATGAATAATAAATTAAAAATATAATTGGAAAATGTTCTGGCCTGGGCCGCCGCTTGACTGGAAAGGCTCAGCCCACTTATGCTTGGTGAAAGGCCCAAATGAGTCCCCCTTATCTGTGTCGAGCACGAGGCTCCCGTCGACTAGGCGTTGTCCCGTCGGGCAGAAAGACGTGTGCCTCACACGTTCTCCGCGTGCTCGCCTCTACGGGGACACGTCATCAACCAATTGCCCACCTCCGAAAGAGTAGGTCAACTCACTCTTCTGAGTTCACGGAGCAGTTGAACTAGGGCGAAGACCATGTTCAGGTCCTCACTACGCCACGTAAGCCCTAGCAGTCACTTGGGTTGGACCTGGCCATCCAGCCTAATTCAAATGACCGTTCGCCCTGCGCTGGGGTCTCTCTATAAATAACCTCTTTCACTAGAGGGTCAGGTATTTTCTTCTCAACCTACTTTCTGTATTTGCTTTCACTCTGTCTAATTCCTTACTTTGACATCGGAGTGTCTTGCAGGTATACCCCCCTTCTCCTCTTCAATCCTCTTCAACACTGGTGAACAGACAACAAGTCAAAGACGCGTGGCAGTGCAGTGATTCTCTTCTGATCAGGTCAAATAAAAAATAAATATTAAAATTATATTAAAAACTAAAATACCACATTTATTTTGAGATAAATACTTTTATAAAATATCACTAAGTATTTTGAGATAGACAAGAAGTAGTAGGACGTTATCAAAACAAATGCGCTTACAATAACAAGGATAGTTGTTTCTTGCTACTATTTCATCCTTGAGCATAAGAAACACACGAATGCAATAAAAAGATAGAGAAATTTTGAAAACACCAATAAAAGCATGACACGTGTGATAACAACATGAGAAAGTCGTTGGTGTTTGAGCAGATATCTTTCGTTTGGAAACAGAATAGCGAAGCGCGCTTTTCACTCTCCTAATGGCTCACATCTGCCAATGTCTAAGTCGACTGTTAACCTTCCGGCGAGACTTCCAGGTAACTATTTCCGGCAACCACCGCAAAACCGGTCAACAGTTTGTGGAGGAAGTGATATCACTAGCACACGGCCTTCTCCAGCTTGGAGTCTCCCCCGGTGACGTTATCGCCATCTCTGCTTACAACAGGTAGTAGAGAATCTAGTTATTGCTGCTAGTTCATTATCAATGAATTTACGAAAGGTGAATTAATTTGATTTTTGATTTCAGTGATTCGTATTTGGAATGGTTATTAGCCATTGCATTTGTGGGAGGAATTGCCGCTCCTTTGAACTATCGCTGGGTATGTAAATTTGATGTACATATGAATGATTGTCCTAATTTGTATTGTTTTTGTGGTTTGAAACAATTTTTTTTTTACTGTTGAAGAGTTTTGAAGAGGCGAGGTTTGCAATGGCAGTAGTGAAGCCAGTGATGTTAGTGATTGATGAAAGTTGCTATTTATGGTACTTCAAATTCCAACAAATTGATATCCCATCTTTGAAGTGGCGTGTTTTGTTGGATTCTCCTTCTTCAGATTTTACAAAGAAATGGAATGGTAGGAATATTCGTGTGTATTCATTTGTAATTAAAAACGGTCTGTGATTGCGGAAACAGCAGCGACAAAACAGTATCAGCATGTGCCGATACCAAAATCATTATCACTGTTTTTATATTAAAGAACAAATCGTCAAATTGTGGTTAATTCACACCGCGATAACCGTAATCAGTGTCGCAACACCTGTACTAACCGAAATTGCGAAAGCCTTTATGCGACCCCAACCATTTTTTAAAAGCTTATACTAAAGTACTATTTATGTATAAAAACTTTTATAAGCTTGAATAATGTTCTTAGCTTAATTGCTCTTGTTGTTTTGTAGTGTTGACTCCAGGAATGATTAAGAAGCATATTGTGAAACCTATAGAGTTTAATTACTCCTGGGCACCTGAAGGAGCTGTCATAATATGCTTTACTTCAGGTTCTACATTCTCACTTGATTGCTTCATAAAGAAAAACTTCTCACTTGATTATTAAATCGAGATTCATATCACGTGTATTGATTGAGTTCAGTTTTGTATTAAATCGAGATATGACATGCATGTATTGTAAGATACTGATAACTATGCAATAATGTACAATTTGTATGACTTTTTGATAATAATGTACATGCTAGTGTTCAAATATTAATCTAGGGAGTACACTTCAAAATTGCTGAAATTGTTATGTGCTTGACTCTTAGGAACTACTGGAAAACCCAAGGGAGTGACAATAAGTCATGAAGCTTTGATCATACAGTCCCTAGCAAAGATTGCAATAGTTGGATATAGTGAAGATGATGTATGACATTCCCCATTACATCCAGTTTGTGTTACTTATTGGTTTTGACAACTTACCATTATATCATAACATGATGAGGTTGTCAATATTAACTACATAGATTCTACTTACTTGCATGTTACATTATAAACCAAGTTGAAATATTCAATCGTCTAATTGATGTTTGAGCTCTCCATTTTTTTTCCATTTGTTCTCCAACAGGTTTATCTTCATACTGCTCCATTATGTCACATTGGTGGCTTGTCATCAGCAATGGCCATGCTCATGGTTGGAGGTTGCCATGTATTCATGCCAAAGTTTGATGCAGAATTAGCTGTGGATGCCGTAGAACAACATACTGTCACATCTTTTATCACAGTTCCTGCCATAATGGCCAGTTTGATTTCTATTGTTAGGTATGTTCTATACAAAACTTTGTTCCTTTCTGAAACAAAAATGGTCATATGATTCAATATATAAAAAGAATTTAATTTATATCAAGTATTTATTTAATGTTTTGATATTTTTAGGCACAAAGAAACATGGAACGGGGGAGAATCTGTCAAGAAAATACTCAATGGGGGTGGAAGCCTCTCACTTGAGCTTATCAAAGACAGTAACATATTCTTCCATAAAGCTAAGCTTATTTCAGCTTATGGTGAGTCTTTCTTAACCCAATCTTGCCTAGAAGAAAGTTTTTTTAACTAAAGTATGTTTGGTTAGTTTATTTGAGCTTTACTACTAGTATTAGCACATGGAAAAATATGGCATGTCCATAAGCTTAAGGATACAACTTATAACATGTCCATATGCTGTTTTCAGCTTATTTCATAAGCTTTGTGAATTTGTTTATGAAAACAGCCTATAACTTATATAAAAACAGTTCAACTTTATTTTATCTTTTTCTATAGAAATAGCGTATATATAAGTACTTTAGCACATTTAAATGGTCGTACTTTTACATGTAGCGAGTGCTTGTGATCTCATTATCTATAACAATTTTCATTTATTAAAGGGATGACAGAGGCATGCTCTTCACTGACATTCTTGACACTATATGATCCACTGCAAAAAACCACAAGCCATCCTTTTCAAACATATGGTGAGGTAGAATCCAAACATCTCATTCACCAACCACAAGGTGTTTGTGTTGGCAAGGCTGCACCTCATGTAGAGCTGAAGATATGTACAGATTCTTCTGGTGACACTGGAAGAATTTTAACTAGAGGACCACATTTAATGGTCAGGTATTGGGATCAAACTCTCACAACCTCATCTAATCAGAGGAATGAAGTATGGCTTGACACAGGTGACATTGGATCAATGGACTGTCATGGTAATTTGTGGCTCCTTGGACGTACAAATGGTCGCATCAAGAGTGGCGGGGAGAATATTTATCCTGAAGAGGTAATAAACATGCACAACTACAAAGATTAATATCTAGATTTGAATGTCGAGTAAGACAATATAGACACGTGATACTGAAAGAGCATAATGTTTTATTACAAAGTTCAATCCTTCAAAACAAAAGAGACACACTAGACATT
Organism: Lathyrus sativus; assembly: GCA_963859935.3. Classification (NCBI taxonomy): domain Eukaryota; kingdom Viridiplantae; phylum Streptophyta; class Magnoliopsida; order Fabales; family Fabaceae; genus Lathyrus; species Lathyrus sativus. The sequence continues at coordinate 82,790,755 of OZ012735.1, read as the reverse complement.
TCTAGGATTTAGATTCCTTGCATTCGAAAATGCACATATTATTTGATCTCGAACACTTATTTGAGATCAGCTGGCTCACACGATACCTTCACCAAATTATTATACCTTTGATTCTAGATCAGATGACTAAAACTAATTAGTGTGTAACACATTTAATGTATGGTATCCGAATTACATTTCTTCTAAGCATGTTTAGGTGTTCATAATTTCTTCTTTTTATATACTTAGTTAAGTGCTTATCTTGTCTTGGTTTAAGGTTTTAGGTAAGTGTGAACATGTTATGTGTTTGTAGGTTGAGGCAACTCTACTAGGACACCCGGGAATTGCAAATGTTGTTATTGTGGGAATTCCAAATGCTCGTTTCACAGAGTTGGTAGCAGCATGTATCCAACCTAGTAAAAATTGGCAATGGTTAGAGCATTCTACTTCAAATGAAGAGTGTCACTTATCTAAAAAGAATCTTCAACAATACTGTTTGGAAAATAGTTTAAGCAGGTTTGTATCCAAAAATTTACTCATGTTTGTTAAGCTAGATTTTGATTGAATTAACTTCTAGTTTGCTAAAACTTCTCAATTAAAATAATTTTGTACTCTCTCCATTCCAAAACATCTGGGCATGTAATGGTGGTTTAAGGATACACCTTTTTTTTCTCTTCTTTCAGGTTTAAGATACCAAAGATATTTATTGAATGGAAGAAGCCTTTTCCAGTCACTACCACAGGAAAAATAAGAAGAGACCAAGTTCGAAAGGAGGTTGTGTCTGAGCTACAATCTTTGCATAGTAATCTTTGAAGGAAGTTTCTTTTCTCATCATATTAAAGCCTTAGCACCCCAATTTGCTCTCGGTTGATAAGTCAATTGAGGACATACATTTTTGTGTAAAAATTTGTAATTGTATGTTATTATTTTAATATACATTTTTAATTAAATATAGTATATTAAAATATCAAAACAAAATAATAATGATAGAATGAAATAAAAATACGGGAGACCTGACCTATTACAATTGAAGTATCAAACATTAAAAGCGATGTTAAAATTATGACAGACAATTTTGTCAGCACAATAATTTTCTCCATTTCCAAACACAGCGTTGTGATCATTCCTGGTATTTACTTTTAATACCTAATACCAATCCAAGTGCTAGAGTAAATGTGGTAATTGATTGGTTTATGATGCCTAATCACTCTACTTCTAAGAAATTCCCGTTTATTGTTTGATTGAAGAACATCCCAACATAGCTTAAGAGATGTTTCTTCATTGATACTCCTCAGGGATCTAATGTCAAAGCCCCATTTTTTTTGGTGTGAAAAATCTATGTCAAGAATACTTTTATTGGCATCTTTGTTCCATATAAAATTCATGTTACATTTTTCAAAATAAAATTCATGTTACGTTTTTCAATATCTTTGATTAAAGCAATACACCAATAATTCAGAAAAAAAAAACTATAAATCATTGTTCATTTGATTACACTCTTAACCAATTGAACGTTATTAAAGATAATAGATAAAATATTGTTATACTTTATTCCTCAGCCTCAGGTTGATTTATATAGTAGAGATATAGTTATGACATTTATTCTCTCGTTAATGGAGAATAATAGAAATTAAAAAAAAATAAAAGGAGTATTAAAGAAAATAATAAAATTGGAAATAAAATATTTTTCAACATCTCCTCTCCCCTTTTGAGTTGGTGCATAGATATTTATTATGTCCAACGTGTCTATTAAATGCTTAAAGGTAGGTCTTGTCAAGCTTTTCATTAGGATATCCAGTATCTAGCTTCTTCTTTATGAAATATCGATCAATCTATGTATATTTTGTTTTGTCATGTTGAACTGGATTATGAGCTATGTTAATATTGTCAGTGTACCATTTTAATGGAAGCTCAATTTTCATCTTAAGTTCTTATAAGACTCTAAGGATCCATAATTCTTTACAAATATATTGAGACATAGCTCTAAACACGACTTCTGCACTACTCCTTGCCACAACTCCTTATTTCTTACTCCTTGTCACAAGATTACTCCAAACATAGATACAGTATCCAGAGATTGATCATTTATCTGTGACTGAACCTGCCTAATCAGCATCGGTGAAGATAAACACATTTCTTTCACTAATCTTCTTAAAAAAAGTAATTATTTTTCAGAATTTCTCTTCAAATATCTCAGTATCCTATAGACTGCCTCAAGATGTTCTTTGAAAGGAGAATGCATAAACTGACTCACTACATTAACTGAGAAAGCAAAATCAGGCTGAGTGTGTGGCAAATAAATCATTTTCCCAATTAATCTCTGATATCTTCTATTATCAACAAGCACATTACCTTCTCCCCAAAGTTTAGCATTAGGATCCATAGGGGTATTTGTAGGTCAACATCCATTTCCTTGTGTTTCTTTCAATAAGTCTAGAACGTATTTCTGCTGTGAAACCACAATAGCATTCTTTGACTGAGCAACCTCTATACCTAGAAAATATATCATGAATCTCAAATCCTTGATTTCAAAGTCTACTGTCAATTTCTCTTTTACTCTTGCCATAAAAATGTTGGAAAAGGAATTATGAGTTTCCATTAAGTTTCACGTGTATGTCATTTGCGCTTGCAGTGATCACACCAAGGAACTTTGTCTGACCTTTTTCCCTCGTCAAGATTCCTAGTAGCCAGAGCTGAGCCTTCGGATTCAGAGCTTCATGGTGTATTTCCCATCATAATTCATTTTCGTACCTCCTCCCTTCTTATTTATGCAAAAGTTTCATGAAGAGTTGAAAATGGTATTTTCCTAAAACGGTACCTCTTACCTCATCAAGGTCTTTATTGAGCCCAGCGAGAAACATGAATACACGATCATTTTTTTGCCTCATGAGAAACAAAACAATGTCTTCTGTACATCTTCAATTGTCATCATAACAAAGATCCAACTCTTGCCACAGAGTTAACAACTCATTGTAATAAGCAGTTACACTCCTGTCACCTTGTTTTGCAAGCCATAACTTTGATTTTAAACCAAAAATTTGGGAGGAGTTTTGAATATCGGAGTATGTTTCCTTAACAGCTTCCTACACATCATTTGCAGAAGGTAAAAATATGTAACGCTTACCTATTCCAGTTTCCATAAAGCTTACCAACCATGCAGTAATCAAGGAGTTTTCAGACTTTCATTGTTTGTAACGAGGGTCTCTTATTGTCAATTCAACTACTGCTCCTGTTAAGGAACCAAGTTTTCCTTTGTTATCCAATACCAACCAAATTGTTTGAGCTTATTCATTATAGTTATTCTTATTAATTTTAGGGATATTAACCTTGAGGGAGTACGAGGAACCCTCTTGATCATTATCGGCTATGTTGGAATAATTGTCACCAAAAACAATGTTGTTCTTGTTTCCATTGTTGTCGTCATTACTGTAAAAAAAACAATGTTGTTATTGTTTCCATTGTTGTTGTCATTATTGCTAGCCTCTTCCATGTAACACTAGATTTTTGGAATGACTTATAACTGACTGTTGTCAATCATCAAATTCGTAGGCTTACTCATCTTAATCTTTAGATCCTTTAGCAAGTTCAGAATCCAAACAGCTTGATAAGTAGGAAAAGCACATGCAATGTACTCAACTTCACAGGTTGACAATGCAATCATTGGTTGCTTCTTGGAGCACCTAGAAATAGGACCTCCCAGATACTTGAAGAAAAATCCAGAAGTAATTCTTCTGACATCTCTGTCTCCACACCAATCAAAATATAAATAGCATATCAGCTCTGAATCAGCTTCAGCATCAGAAGGGAACAAAACTCCATACTTCAGAATCCCTTTAACGTACCTCGATATCCTGACCTCAGCTTGATAATGTGACCACTTTTGTTTATTCATAAACATACTCATCATTCAAACTGTATGGCAAATATTAGGGCTGGTATTACAAATATATCTCAATGAGCCTATCAACTTTTTAAATTTTGTAGTATCTAAATCATCACCCTCAACATCAAAATCAAGCTTGTGATTAATTTCAGCAGGTGTGATTGCAGACTTGCAATTTGTTAGCTCAAATCTCTTCAGAAGTTCAAGTTCATACTTCAGCTAATGCAAGATTATACCTTTAATAGAATACAAAATCTCCATCCCTATAAAATATGTCATATTTTGGAAAATATTTTATTTTCATATTTAATTGTTTACGTTTATTGTCATTGATTTTCTTTTATTCTCCATTAAAGAGATAATTAATTATTTTTATTATATTCTCATTATATAAACTAGCCTTTGGCTGAGGAATAAAATTACAACAATTTTTATCTATTTCTTCCAATATGGTATCGAGAGCTCTGGGTTAGGGTTACCGTAAAGCTTTATACAACTAGTCGGGTTTGGGGCGTAGGCCCGAAAAGTTTTTTTGCTCGACCCATTTTTTTATCTGATCTGATTCACATACCCGTTTAATCTCTTATGGCGAGTAACAACGACGGTGGCCGCGGAAACGGCTGTGGTCGCAGAGATGGTAAACAAGATGAACCGTCAGTGGTAACAAACAGTGGTAATAATGACGGCAATAATGAAGACATTAACATTGTTTTTAGCAATAATAACGGCAACAATGGAAACAGGAGCATTATCTTTGGTGATAGTTATTCCAACATAGGTGCTAATGATGAAGAGAGTTCCTCATACTCCCTCAAGGTCAATATCCCTAAACTGATGTCGCTACTCGAAAAATGCGTCGCGCAACGACGGGGAGGCGAAAAAGATAGACAGAAGAGTCGCCACCGAACTTTATTTATCCCATGAGGAGAAAGGAAAATATCGAGAAAACCTTAAGAAGAGAAATGGATAAGATGGTCTCGCAACCATGAACGGGTTCGGAAGCCGGTTATGCGAGGGGAAGGTATTAGCACCCCTCGCATCCATCGTACTCGATGGGAACCTTTTGTTTATCGAATGTGTGAATTTATTTGCTTAAACATTATGCTAATTGAAGTGTTCCACAGGGTAAAAGAAGGGTCAGAAACAGGAAAGTTAAGAGGAAAGAGAGAACGGGGAAGAAAATAGAAAGAGTAGACTCGGTAGGACTTCGCAGTCCTATGCCTACGTATTCTTAATAGATGTGAGAAAGTCAGAGTCGACGTAGTTCGGGGCTACGGATATGGGGGGAAAAGTGCTCGGCAAGGATTGTGGCCCTTGTGCCTACGTATCTTTACTTGAACGAAGTAAAGAATCAGAGCAGCCGTAGTTCGGCCTACGGTTTGTTGATGTTTTTTATGGATGATGCTATCGTGCGCATTCTAGCAGTTAGGTGTTTTGCTGCTCGCTCGTTGGAGACTTAGGCGTTACCTGTTTGCGGTAGAACGGACGTATCATATCCTTTTGAAAGATTGATTAGTTTTCGCCACGCGGGGCAAGAAGTCACGTTTGATTGATTGGATTGTTTTTTAGGGGGCGAGACATGTCCTCGGATAGTAACCCCTACGGGTAGTACCCAATTCGTTATCTCAAAGTTTTTTGTTATATAAAAAAAAAGTGTCGCGAACGAGGCGTCTTTGTATTGAAAGACGAGCGTCGAAACCACCCTCACTACAGTGGGCATCCCTATGCTCGGAGAAGAAGAGGTCTACACCCAATCCTCTCTCTTTAATTCAATGCAAAGAGAACTTCGTTCTCTTATTAAAGATGTTTTTGGTTTTGAATGATAAGTGTTTTGCGACAGAGAACCCTACGGTAAACGTCCGCACTCGGGATAGGAGAAGGCCTACGCCTAACCAACCCACGACCATTCAAGTTTTTGTTACGAAAATGATTTGAAAATGCACTCAGTACGGGACCGAGGTTTTAGGTGAGAAAGGTTACGGAATAAAGTTAAAGAGGGAGAGGTGGTGGATGGAGGCGTGTCTTCGTATTGAAAGACGAATATCAAGACCACCCTCACTACAGTGGGCATCCCAACATTCGAAGAGGAAGAGGTCTACACCCAATCCTCTCTCTTTAATTCAATGCAAAGAGAAATGATATTATTGAAAGTATACTCAGTACGAGACCGAGGTTTTATGAGGAAATATTGGAAGTGTCTTTATATTGAAAGACGAGTATCGAGACCACCCTCACTACAGTGGGCATCCCTACGCTCGAAGAAGAAGAGGTCTACACCCAATCCTCTTTTTAGCTCAACACAAATAAATGATTTTAAGGAGATGAGATTCGAAAATGGATGGGAAACGTCTTCGTATTGAAAGATGAGTGTCAGAACCACCCTCACTACAGTGGGCATCCCAACACTCGGAGAGGAAGAAAGTCTACACTTAATCCCCTCTTTTTAATTCAATACAAAGAAATTTGATTGTGAAAATTGTTTGACAATGTTTTAAGACGGGTTAAAAATCCAAAATCAAGAGAGAAGTGAAATCCAAAATCTAAAATGAAATATACTAACATTATTTTTTAAGAAAAATATATATATAAAAGATATAAAGACAGTAAATCGTAAAAATAAGTTTTAGAAAATAATTATAACAACAATAAAACAAAACACTTGTTTAAAAATAAAGAAAAGAAATAATAAAATTAAAAATAAAAAAAGAGTAGGGGAATCATTATGGCTTCAGCCCATTCATCCCCAATCAACGAACAAACTGGTCACGAATACACACACGGGCTTAAAGCCGTGAAATAGAAGCAATGCTTCCATCAGCCGCCGAAGCAATAAAACGAAATAAAATTTAAAAAAACAAAACAGAGACAAAACCTCAAACGTCACGTTCATCAGTAACCATAACAAAGTCATCAACTTTCCAACATATTTTCTCTAGAAATCAAAGCAACACCTTCAAAATAATATTGAAAGGAAGACGAATCGCAGATGGGAGGATCTCAAACTTTACTGTTCATCTTAAAATTCCCATCTCATCTCCAGGTTCGTATGGGTTTGGATTGTTTGGTTTAATGGAAGTTTAAGGGAGGGTAGGCGAGTTTCTAGGTTATTTGAAGAAGGTAAGGGTTGAAGGGTTTGTTTTGAAGAGAACGGTGAAGTTTTTTTTGAGCGTGCTGATATGAGGAACGTTGGGTGAATCTTTGCAGTGTTCATTGATGTTAGGTTTGGGATGGAAATCCGTCAGAAATTCCTTGGCTTTTTTAGATCTTTTCATCATTTTCAGAATCTGTTTCTGTTATGGTTTGTAGTTTCTATGGGTTGAGGTGTTTGGGGGAAGATGGATGGTTGATTCGAAAATGATTGTCTGATGTTAGGGGTGGCGTTCTGTGGAAGGTCACGATAGTGGCGAAGCTAGTGATGGACAGGGACGCGAAAGTCGCCCACCACGTGTTTGACGAAAGTATTGTTATGGCTTTGAGAGTTTGATGTTGGATCTGTTTGGTTTTGGGTTGAGAAAAGGGATTGTCGGAAGTGGTTCGAAGATTGGAACTGGAAGAAAAGGAGTTGGACGAAGATGATAATGACGTGAGATAATTTTCGGTTTGAGGTTGTTTTATGGTTGTGGGAAGGTGAAATGATGTTCAGCCACTGATGTTGTTAACCATTTAACAATAAGAGTATCTTACGTTTCATGGTCATGGGAGCTCATGAAGGTCAATCCTTTTTATCGTTTCCTTGGTGTCTTGGCTTTTCACTCCCCTCTTCTTTTTTACAACATTCAAATGACAAAAGTTTAAGATTATGAAGATAGAAAAAGACAACAGAATACTTACAGAGCTGGAGCGATACCACCAAATTGTCAATGCTGAAAGCAGATAAGCTCCTTCTCCAATCTCTCTTTTTTAGTTCTTTATGTGTGTCTTGTGTTATGATGAAGGTGAGTTGTGAGAGAAGGCAGCTGCTGACTCTTCTTAGGGTTTTTTTCTGAATGAATAGTAACCAATATATATGGGGGCTTGATGGTGTGAGATTAGGGTTTAGTTTATGTTTGTATCATCTCTGCTATCACTTTCTGATGTCAAGATTATGTCTTTCCATTTTAGTAAATCTGGCTCTGCTGTCCTGTTTTCTTGTCTCTGAGATTTTATTCATTTAAATTGAAAATATCTGATATTTTTTACCCTGAATTTTTACTGTTTTGTTTATGATTTTTTTTTTACTGCTTTGATTTATGCTGATGGGGCAATTTGTTGACTTCAAATGCACTCTGACTTTGGCCCTTTTACTTTCAAATATCCACTAAACTTGACATGCTTGTCATATTTTGCAGGGAATTACCGATCAATGAAATTGTTATGGGATAGGTTCATTACAACTCTTTTTTAGAAGATAACTCATATTCCCATGTGTGTGAATCTATTCGTACCAACTATTTGTGAAAATGCTTCGGGTATGGTTTACGATGTCGAATCTCTGCTGTTGGAATCATTATTGCATAAAACCGGAAACACGTGCAAACTTGTAGTGAAATCAGTGTCGGTACTTTTTCTCCGGTCTGGTTTTGGATTCTTGTGAGATGCGTGTTCTATTGATGGTGTTGTGATTGCAGATTTGACGCCAGGGTTTCCAACTACTGTGGTAAGTTCGATTAAAAGGGGTACCCCTCGAGGCAGTTTAGCTGAGAAGTAAAACACGTCCTGGTTCGCATTCTTGCGCTTTGCAATAAAGAATATATTCGATGCAGTCAGTCGTTCCACTGTTGCGTCCACACCACCAATCACAATGGCAGGGAAGTCTTTGGAAACCTCATTTTAATCGGGAAGGGACCTCCATGTCTCGAGGAAAGTGGCACGTTCCATTCTACCATCCTGGAATAAGATTTTATCGTTGAAATACCACACAGGCTGTTGGTTGTTCTTTAAGGCAACTTGCAAAACTGAGTTGGGAGGACCTTGGGACATGTTTTGGTACATAACCATAGGAAGGAGTGTCCTAGCTGATGCTCCAGGTTGCAATTGTGGAACCAGTTGAAGCGGGTAGTAAAATAGGCAATGGAGGCCCGGAAGGAGTAGTTGGCTGATCAACAGGAACAATGGAACTATTATCCATGCCCATCAAATCACCTAGTAAATCTGGCACTGGTGCAGCAGCAGATGGAGGAGTAGCTGGTGGGGCCAAGGCAGACATAGCTGGATTAATTGCATTCATGTCGGGATGATTGTAGCGACAACTGACACCGAACTTGCAACTTCCAGTTTTCATGTAGAATGGACAATCCACCTCCCCCTGTCTCACAGGAAGCCCTTTGCTATTATGCAACAGCGGAGAAATAAGAGACTTAGTTGGTTGTGCATCTCCTATTGCCCCGTCAAACACAGCAGAATTGGTTTGGATTACTTCATCTGAATGATGGTTTACGTTTACCCCTTTGACTACATTTCCTCCTTTGGTAATGATGTTTGTTTCGAATTCAGCTGCACATTCATCATTGTTTGCAGCACTCGACGCAATAGAGATTCCATATTTGTTTCTTGGAGTAAATGCATTTTCATATTGACTTTGATAGTTCCTATCCTCGTGCATTGTGTTTCTCGAAACATCTAGTTCATAAGCATAAACTCCAAAAGCCTTTTGAATTGATCTTCGAAGTTTCTTCCTCCAACACAGAACCATCACTGCTATTTCTTGACTTTTGTCTCATAAACAATCTCCTGAGAAGTGGAAGCTTTATTATCAGAAGATTCAATAGAAGATTCATAAATAGAGCCACTATCTCTTCGCCGTGATTCTCGGTTGGATTTATGAGAAGTTCTTCTCTCCAAAGTGGAAGATTGAGAATTATTAACAAGCGAAATATCAGCTGTAGCAGAAGCTACTGCAGTGCCTGTCATCGGGTGAACCAAATTGTCCAAAGGCTCTCTCGCCCTTAAAGTCTGGTTCAAATTGCAACCAAAGTAGGGATTGTTTAAAGTTTCGTAAAAGGGACTTGCATGACCGAATTCCTCAACCGAAAAAGGCAGAGAAAACGAGCTTGTTTCATGGGTTTCCAATGGCTGACACTCTTGTTTGTGAATTAGCCTCCAGTGGATTATTTGACAATTCCCAGAGCAGTATCTAACAAACTTGCATCTGGAGCAGCGAGTTTTAGCGGGAGCGGAACACCGAGCACACTCATGATGAGGTTCGTTATTCTTAGGAAAATAAAAGACTCGAGGTTGAGGGGGAATTACATCAGCAACAGCCATTTTTGTTCGGCTTTAAAGGCTTCTTCAGCAGCCAATGGAGCAAGCAAAGTTATCCGATTTCTCAAGCAGCAGATTGCACATCACATGTGGTAGAAAGAGCCAATGCACCTGTCATTTATCTTCCCTCGGATGCTGCAGAATCCGATATCCGTCTGTTTCAGTCGCTGATTGTAGCAAATGGTAGGCCTGTTCCAATTGTTAAGCGTCCACCTCGTGATTCAGCAGAGAGATGGGAGGCTTTGTTAGACATCATATTGATGGAGATCCTCAGGTGAGCTCATAAATGTTGTCCGCCATATGCTGTTGTTTTTACTTAATCAATTTTTCTTCTTGTGCATTTCACTAGTTTTGCAGGTGGCGAACATGACATCTTGACAACTTCTGTTGATGGCTTTGCTCTTCTCCTGCTGAAAGAGGGAATGGTACGGGTTCAGGACATCGTGGGGTGCGTACGAGATCAAAGCTGCTGCGTGACATCTTACTGTTGGTGCTGCTGGGAGTGCTCCTTTCTGAATTGAATATGGGCTGTCTTTTTGGGTGCCGCAAAACATGATGGGCCGTGTATTTTTATCGTGCGGTAAGGCTCCACTCAAGTTGCGGTACGATTCACTACAGGGCCATACTTGTTGCTGTTGTTGAATTTAATTTTGTTATCATTTTTAGTGTATGAGAAATTTTTCCTTGTAATTATTCGACCTACACTGCAAGTGAGAATTATTTCAATATAACAACAAATCTGTGAGCTTATGGTAACTCGGTGGGTCCTGCGTGACTTGTTTCTCCTGTGGTACCGTGTTCTACTCATTGAGGAGCTTGTCTTCTCTTTCACTGGTAGAAATTAAATGAACTTCCTTTTGATGGGCTTGGGATACACATGTGACTTTGGACTTTTACATTTGCATTGTCCATGAGTTTGTTTTTTTTTTTTTGCAATAATTCGAATTCTTCGACTGAACAATGATTACTAAATCCGAACTTCCATATCAACCTCGTATTTCAACATTTAAATTATCCTTGAAATTTCCGTAAAAAGAAAGACAAAATCCAGAAGTGATCCTCGATGGGATAAAAAGAACATCTTGATTCAAATTTGGATTTTAAAGCCTAGAGTCGATTCTTGAATGGCAATTCGAAAATTAATCATAAATCAAATCTCGATATTTGCCCCTTGACCGCGAAGTGCACAGATCCCTTGAAGATTATCACTCTTAAAACAGTTGAATTCACCACCTTCTTGACAACTTGATTTGTTCATGATTGACTGGACTTGTCACATAAACCCTTATTAAATCACCAATTACTCCAAACTGTACACATCAACCTTGATCATATGACCTGAACTATTCCTTAATAAACATTATCCACATGTCTGACCTGACATCCTTAAGTGATAATAACAAACATATTTTTGGACTTTTTGAATAAAGTAAGTGGGTAAACATACAGAACGAAGCATGTACAAAGGTAATACAAATTTAGGGTATGACAGATGCCCCTATCTAATTGACTTAGACCGAGTAAGATGAAATGCTGCAGCGTTCATTCTTTCGAGGTAGAAGACAATTAGATATAAAGAAGACCCTGAATTTGTTCGAAAAGGAAAGGAAATCCTGGGAATTGAAAATGACGGATGAGGTACCTCTGAGTAGACTGTAAATAACTGGCAAAAGGTCATCATCAAAGGATGATGAGACGAAACACACAAGGCTACTACCACCAAAAGGATGGTAAAGCAAACACCATCGCATAATCTGACATTAATCCAAGTGACAGACCCCCCCACCAAAAGGAAGATGGAGCGAAACAAAATCAACCCTAACACCAAAAGGATGTAGGGATCCATTATCAAAAGGATAATGGAAAATGCACGCTAGTCATGACACCAAAGGGATGTCAGACCCATCACCAAAAAGGATGATGGAGCGGAAAACAATCAACCCTAACACCAAAACGGATGATAGGGGGATAAGCTTCTCTGAAGAGATTGCCACTTATCACTGAAGATGGATAAGCTTCTCCCAAGAGATTGCCACTTATTACTGAAGATGGATAAGCTTCTCTGAAGAGATTGCCACTTATCACTGAAGATGGATAAGCTTCTCTGAAGAGATTGCCACTTATCACTGAAGATGGATAAGCTTCTCTGAAGAGATTGCCACTTATCACTGAAGATGGATAAGCTTCTCTGAAGAGATTGCCACTTATCACTGAAGATGGATAAGCTTCTCTGAAGAGATTGCCACTTATCGCTGAAGATGGATAAGCTTCTCCCAAGAGATTGCCACTTATCACTGAAGATGGATAAGCTTCTCTGAAGAGATTGCCACTTATCACTGAAGATGGATAAGCTTCTCTGAAGAGATTGCCACTTATCGCTGAAGATGGATAAGCTTCTCCCAAGAGATTGCCACTTATCACTGAAGATGGATAAGCTTCTCTGAAGAGATTGCCACTTATCACTGAAGATGGATAAGCTTCTCTGAAGAGATTGCCACTTATCACTGAAGATGGATAAACTTCTCTGAAGAGATTGCCACTTATCGCTGAAGATGGATAAGCTTCTCTGAAGAGATTGCCACTTATCGTTGAAGATGGATAAGCTTCTCTGAAGAGATTGCCACTTATCACTGAAGATGGATAAGCTTCTCTGAAGAGATTGCCACTTATCACTGAAGATGGATAAGCTTCTCTGAAGAGATTGCCACTTATCGCTGAAGATGGATAAGCTTCTCCCAAGAGATTGCCACTTATCACTGAAGATGGATAAGCTTCTCTGAAGAGATTGCCACTTATCACTGAAGATGGATAAGCTTCTCTGAAGAGATTGCCACTTATCGCTGAAGATGGATAAGCTTCTCCCAAGAGATTGCCACTTATCACTGAAGATGGATAAGCTTCTCTGAAGAGATTGCCACTTATCACTGAAGATGGATAAGCTTCTCTGAAGAGATTGCCACTTATCACTGAAGATGGATAAACTTCTCTGAAGAGATTGCCACTTATCGCTGAAGATGGATAAGCTTCTCTGAAGAGATTGCCACTTATCGCTGAAGATGGATAAGCTTCTCTGAAGAGATTGCCACTTATCACTGAAGATGGATAAGCTTCTCTGAAGAGATTGCCACTTATCACTGAAGATGGATAAGCTTCTCTGAAGAGATTGCCACTTATCGCTGAAGATGGATAAGCTTCTCCCAAGAGATTGCCACTTATCACTGAAGATGGATAAGCTCACTGGGAAACGCCCATGGATTTACTGGAGATACCCCTGTCCGGGCTGATTGTTGATTTGAAGATCTGATTAACCACGAGGTTGCAATACATCGTGCAATACACCCATGGTCTTGAAAAGATGCCCCTGGTTGGGCTGATTATGATCTTGATATCCTCTGACTCTCGTGGGAAAAACCACGATTTTGCAAGGGATGCCCCTGACTGGGCTGATGATGATCTTGAAAATCCTCAAAATTGATCCTGGATCCGGTCTCGCACATGCTAATGCTGAATGATAAAGATGTCCCATAAACGGAAATGGAAATGGAAGTGCAAATGCTAATGTGCGGAGATGCAAGAGTTGGGGAAAGTATGATATGATTATGGATCTGTATATGATGCAAGATACCTATGAAGCTGAATGTGATGCGTATGATGTATAGGATTGCGGATAGTAATGGAAATGCAGGTGCCGACATGGCGGACTTTGGTGGTGGGAAAGTGAAAGATAAGCCTGACTTCCCGACATCATCTATTTATGATGTGTAAAGAACTTGGATGTGTTGAGATTTTCGGCTCATGGCCTGCTCTGCCGGGTTTGACGACCTTGTCAGTCAAGTCGTTACAAGATTTAGAATGATGTTCCTGCGTACTCTTTAGAGTCATGGTCACCCTTTAGTTACCCCAAGAGGGTAAGTTATCCCTTAGTCTATTTTACCATAATGTCATTATATGCAAAACCCATCATCAAATAAATGAAACTTGCAACCAAAGGGTAAATAAAAACAAAAAGCTTTGATGAAAGTAATTTTATTGATGAACACCCATAAATGGGAAAATTACAAAAGACTAAGACAATGTTGAAACATGGTCCCTGCCAAGTTTCAAATCCGCTATGGCCCATATGTCTCTGAAGACCCTTCACGCCTTGCTTTTGAGCGCCAGAATCGAATTGATCTTTCTCAGTCGAGAGCTTGACGGTTACGAGGAATAATTCACACGTCTTTTCAAGATGCAGTTCTGCCTTTTTGAATCCCTAACTTTTGCCTAGGCTGCCTTTTCAGGTTTTCAGCCTATCAGGATACTCCCTTTTTTTTTACTTCTAGTCCCTAATTTTGCCTGAACCATTTTTATGGTCCACCAGGACGCCCATTTTTGCGTGGATTTTCTTTTTGGGTCCACCGGGTCTATCTTTTAGGCATAATATTTTTTAACTGCATCTGCATTCACAGGGGATGAGAGATCGTCACCATCCATGGTTGACAGGATCAAGGCCCCTCCAGAGAAAACTTTCTTTACTATATACGGACCCTCATAGTTTGGTGCCCATTTTCCCCTTGGATCGACGTGAGTTGGCTGAATTTTCCTTAGTACCAAATCTCCTGCTTGGATGTGTCGTGGGCGAACCTTCTTATCAAAGGCCCTCTTCAATCGTTTTTGGTATAACTGTCCATGACAGATGGCCGTCATGCGTTTCTCGTCGATGAGATTGAGTTGGTCGAGTCTGGCTTGTATCCATTCGGCCTCATCTAGCTTGACGTCTGCTAAAATCCTTAAGGAGGGAATCTCTACTTCAATAGGCAATACTGCTTCCATGCCATATACGAGAGAAAACGGGGTTGCCCCTGTGGAAGTGCGCACTGAGGTGCGGTAGCCATGCAACGCGAACGGCAACATCTCGTGCCAGTCCTTGTAAGTCTTCACCATCTTCTGGACGATTTTCTTAATGTTCTTATTTGCCGCCTCAACAGCTCCGTTCATTTTAGGGCGATAAGGTGTTGAATTGTGGTGTTCAATTTTGAAATTTTCACATAACTCTTTCATCATCTTATTGTTGAGGTTTGAACCATTGTCTGTAATGATCTTGTTCGGGATTCCATATCGACAAATAATCTCTTTTTTGATGAAGCGAGTCACCACCTGCTTAGTGACGTTGGCATAGGACGCCGCTTCTACCCATTTGGTAAAGTAATCGATGGCCACTAAGATAAAACGGTGCCCATTTGAAGCGGTTGGCTCGATGCGTCCGATTACATCTATACCCCACATAGCGAAGGGCCAAGGCGAAGTCAAAACATTCAGAGGGAGTGGTGAAGTATGGACCTTGTCTGCGTAAATTTGGCACTTGTGGCATGACTGGACATGGAGACAACAATCCGTTTCCATCGTCATCCAATAGTATCCTGCCCTCAAAATCTTTTTAACCATAGTATGACCACTAGCATGTGTCCCAAAAGATCCTTCATGCATTTCATTTATGATACGCTTTGCCTCGTGTTTATCCACGCATCTGAGTAGAACTGAATCGTAATTCCGCTTGTATAGCACGTCACCACTGAGGAAGAACTTTGAGGAGAGCTTTCTGAGATACTTCTTGTCAGTGATAGTTATGCCTTCCGGATATTCTTGTGTCTCTAGATATCGCTTGATATCATAGAACCAAGGATGATTATCAGTTTTAGCTTCTTCCCCCTCGGCCGCTAGGCAATAAGCGGGTTCGTCCAAATATTCTAAACGGATGGATGGCGCCTCATTCTCCCACTTGACTTGAAACATAGATGCTAGTGTTGCTAGAGCGTCAGCCAACTGATTTTCTCCTCTGGGAATGTGATGGAAAGTGATCTCATCAAAGTACGGGATTAACTTCAAGACATGATCTCTGTAAGGAATTAACTTGAGGTCCAGTGTTTCATACTCCCCTTTGATCTGGCATATGACAAGCGCGGAATCTCCATAGACTTCTAGAATCTTGATTCTGTTATCAATGGCAGCTTCAATTCCGAAAATACAAGCTTCATATTCGGCCATGTTGTTAGTACACTTAAAGCATAATCTGGCGGTGAATGGCAGGTGAAAGCCAGTTGGAGAAGTGATGATCGCCCCAATTCCACAACCTTTGGCATTTGCGGCACCATCGAACACGAGCGTCCATCGCGATCCTGGTTCGGGTCCCTCATTTGGGCCTGGCGTGGCATAATCTCTGGCAAACATGACGTCTTCATCGGGGAAATCGAAGCGCATAGATTGGTAGTTGTCCATAGGTTGGTGGGCAAGGTATTCAGAGAGCACACTCCCTTTAATAGCTTTCTGCGTAACATACTGGATGTCATACTCTGTTAACACCATTTGCCAACGAGCTACCCGCCCGGTGAGAGCGGGCTTCTCGAATATGTATTTGACAGGATCCATCTTGGAGATCAACAAAGTCGTATGGGTGAGCATATATTGTCTCAAACGTTTTGCTGCCCAAGCCAATGCACAACATGTCTTCTCGAGCATCGAATATCTCGTTTCACAGTCATTAAACTTCTTGCTGAGGTAATAGATTGCATGCTCTTTCCTGCCGGTTTCATCATGTTGTCCCAATACGCATCCCATGGATCCCTCTAACACAGTCAGGTACATGATCAGGGGTCGTCCGGGCACCGGAGGCATCAAGATCGGCGGTTCTTGTAGGTATTCCTTTATCTTCTCAAAGGCTTTCTGACAGTTATCGTTCCATACCACGGCTTGATCCTTTCGAAGTAATTTGAAGATGGGCTCAAAAGTGGCCGTTAGATGGGATATGAACCTGGCGATATAGTTCAACCTCCCAAGGAATCCTCAGACCTCTTTTTCAGTTTTGGGAGCCGGCATCTCCTGGATAGCTTTGACCTTATCTGGATCGACTTCAATCCCTTTCTGGCTCACAATAAAACCTAGCAATTTACCAGATCTTACACCAAAAGTGCATTTGTTGGGATTTAGTCTCAGCTGGAATTTTCTTAACCGGGCGAATAGCTTTCCCAAGTGGATAAGGTGCTCTTCCTCAGTCTGGGATTTCGCAATCATATCGTCTACATAACACTCAATCTCTTTATGTATCATGTCATGGAAAAGAGTGACCATTGCTCGCTGATATGTTGCGCCTGCGTTCTTAAGTCCAAATGGCATAACCTTGTAACAGAAAGTTCCCCACGGAGTGATGAAAGTCGTCTTTTCCATATCTTCGGGCGCCATCTTAATCTGGTTATATCCAGAAAAGCCATCCATAAATGAGAATACAGAAAATTGGGTTGTGTTGTCTACTAGCACATCAATGTGTGGCAAAGGGAAGTCATCTTTCGGACTCGCTCTATTAAGGTCTCTATAATCTACACACATTCGCACCTTCCCATCCTTTTTAGGTACTGGGACAATATTCGCTATCCATTGCGGATAGTTGGATACTGCCAGAAAACCAGCGTCCAATTGCTTTTGTACCTCTTCTTTGATCTTGAAAGACATCTCTGGCTTTGTTCTCCTCAACTTTTGCTTCACCGGCGGGCAGCCTTCCTTGAGAGGTAGTTTGTGCATCACAATCTCTTCATCTAGACCGGGCATATCTTTGTAAGACCAAGCAAAAACGTCAACATACTCTCGAAGCAATATTATCAGTTTTGACTTAATCTCTGACTCCAAAGTTGCGCCTATCTTGATTTCTTTGGCATCTTCTTCAGTTCCCATGTTGATGACTTCGACCTCTTCTTGGTAGGGCTGGATGACCTTTGACTCCTGCTTCAATAGTCTAGCTAGCTCTTCTGGGAGATCACAATCTTCCTCGCAGTCTTCGTCGGCTTGGTAGATCGGGTTATCAAAGTCATATTGGACCATAGCGGGGTCGTTATTGACAGGAGCAAAGGAAGATCTGCACGATG
Source organism: Lathyrus sativus (assembly GCA_963859935.3). Lineage (NCBI taxonomy): Eukaryota > Viridiplantae > Streptophyta > Magnoliopsida > Fabales > Fabaceae > Lathyrus > Lathyrus sativus. The sequence goes on along the minus strand of OZ012735.1, from coordinate 82,772,761 downwards.
AATGACTTCATGCTTTATTATTATTTTTTTATATTTTTAGAAAGGTTGACAGAAAAAAGGAAAATAAAACAAAACATTGTCTTTCAAAGATAATTTTATGCGCAAAAAGTAAAAATGAAAGAAAGAGAGCGTAATTGGATGCGAAAGTTTATTTATTGATGATAAGTTATGCTTTTTAAAAGCAAAAGGCCCTACAACATGATACATATGCCTTGGGCAGAGCATATGATTTTTTTTTAGATAAAATAAAAGGGGATTACTCGTCTACTAGAGTAACTTCGGGGATTTCAACGACTCTCCAATTGTTCAAAGTTTGATTAGGCGCCCTAGGATACACCATACACAGCTCTTCATGATCTTCGGCTTCAGTTTCCAAAAACATGACTTGACCATCGACAAGGTGGCCTCCACTAGTAAAAACCAACGGAGTTACAAGCTCTTTGCCCTTATCAGTTGCATTCTTCTGCTTGTAGCCTAGACCAGCTCCATTTTTGTTGACGGGCAATTCCAACACCCTGCCCCATCCTCGCGGATGTCCTTCCTCTATCACCGTCCTCGCGTCCTTCCAAGTCACTATTGAAGATGTTGGCTTTTCGTAAATCATTTCAACATTGATCACTTCAAAAGCTTGAAACGGTGTCTCATGCACCTCATTTCCTACTTCCACATAGCGGAAAGAAGCAAGATGGCTCACAAGAACATCTTCCTCACCCTCAATGATGACCATCTGATTGTTAATCATAAACTTGATCTTTTGATGCAAGGTTGAGGTTACAGCGCCTGCGGAATGAATCCACGGATGGCCGAGAAGGCAACTGTAAGCGGGGTATATATCCATTACGTAAAACGTAATAATGAAAGTATGAGGTCCGATCTTGATCGGGAGGTCAACCTCGCCTACCACAGTTCTCTTAGCTCCATCAAAAGCTTTTACAATAGTTTGACTTGGCTTCATCACAAGTCCTTCTATTGACAGCTTGCACAACGAGCTTTTGGGTAATACATTCAGCGATGATCCAGTGTCAACGAGCACCCTAGAGAATACAACATCCACACATTCGATGGTAATGTGCAAGGCCTTGTTATGATTTTTACCTTCGGGAGGTAATTCACTATCATTAAAGCTCAAAATATGACCTGATGCAATATTTCCCACCACTTCTTCAAACTGTACTACTGATATCTCCTCTGGCACATGAGCTGCCTTCAAGAATTTTAGCAGTGCTTCTTGATGGGCCTTTGAACACATTAACAATGACAGCATGGATATCTTTGAGGGCGTCTGATTGAGCTGATCAATCACTTTGTAATCGCTTTTCTGAATGATTCTTAGAAACTCCTCCGCTTCATCATTTGGGATGCCCTTCTGTTTAGATGACTGCCCCTGTTCATTGGTGCTTGGTACGGCAGTACCTTTCCTTGTATTGTCACTGCTGTTGACAGGAGGTGCAGTTGGAGCGAAGATTCGACCACTTCTAGTGACGCCTCCGGTTCCCACGATGTTCTCTACAGTCTTCTTTTCTTCCAATACATCTTCTTCTGCCACCTTCTGTCCGTTGAGAAAAACAGTTTCGTCGTATAACCAAGGTACAGCTTTGGTGCTTTCGTACGGAAATGGAGATGGGGTCGAAATGACAAGCTGGTTCATTGATGGTGGAGACATAGGTATCTTAACTGGATCATACGGGATTTGCAGTGGGATCGAAGTATGTCCATACACGTTGTCCCATTCTTCCTCATCGCACGGTATGGTCAATGGTGTGCGGCTCGAATTGTCAACTGGGATCCAAAGCTCATATCCATCATCATATGGTATCTCCAATGTTTCGAACGGAATTTCAAGAGTAGCAACTTCCTCAATCTTTGATAGTTGTTCTGCTACTAATACACCCTGCTCAATCAGGCCTTGTATGCCCTTCTTCAGCTCAGCGCATCCTTGAGATCCGTCCATGCAAACATGGCAATCAGTTGGACATCCTGGGTAAATGTTTTTCAACAAGAGTTGCTCCTTAATAGTGAAAAGTGGGGTCCTCAATTTCTCAATATCCGAAATTAATCGGATCCCCTTAGAGCCTTCAATCATGTTTGTTGAGTGATGAGGTGGCATTGGATTAGATTTGATGTTCGGAGTACTTCGGGTAAAGTTTATCGCTTTGGAGTCGATAAGATTTTGCACAATGTATTTTAAAGCTTTACAATTCTCGATGCTATGGCCCGGGGCTCCAGAGTGGAATTCGCATCTCGCATTTACATCGTAGCCGTAGGGGAGAACAGCCGGAGGATCTTTCATTTCCCTAAGTTGAACGAGACCTGCTTTCAACAAGAACGGAAGCAATTTGGCGTAAGTGGACGGAATTGGATCAAGCCTCCTTTCTGGCTTTCTCTGCCCTTGATACTGATTTTTCCTTGGTTGATAAGGTTGTTGTTGTCGATTTTGCTGAGGCGCAGGCTGATTTGCCGGAATAGAAAGTGGTTGCTGTGGAGCGATGGCAGCAATGTGGTGATAACCTTGGTGAGTTCTCCTTCCATTGGTGAACACTGCACTAGCTTCGCCTTCCCTTTTCTTAACGAAACCCTGATAAGGCTTCTTGACCCCGCTTGCAGATCCGCCTGCATTCTGAATTTTTCCCGCCTTCATGAAACTCTCTAATCTCTCTCCAGCCATAACAAGTTCAGAAAACACCGTGGAAGTTGAGGATGCTAACCGCTCAAAGATCGGTCCTTGTAGCGTGCCCATGAATAGGTCTGTCAGTTCCTTCTCCATCAGTGGAGGTTGTACCCTTGCAGCTACTCCCCTCCATCTCTGCGCGAAGTCCTTAAAACACTCATTCGGCTTCTGAGTCAAATTCTGAAGCTGCATACGATTCGGAGCCATGTCAGTATTATACTGATAATGCCTCACGAAAGCGTCTGCTAACTCTTTCCAGCTTCTTACGTTGGATCGTTCAAGGTGCATATACCATTCTAGGGATGCCTCTGTTAAGCTATCTTGAAAGAAATGGATTAGTAGCTTCTCGTCATCAGAATAGGCGGCCATCTTCCTGCAGTAAGACCTTATGTGGGTCTTAGGACAACTGTTACCCTTGTACTTCTCAAAGGTTGGAATTACAAACTTTGGAGGTATCTTAACTCCGGGTACAAGACATATTTCAGCGGCATCCAGTCCCAAAACATCGGGGCCTTGCAATGTCTTCACCATCTCCTGTAAAGCATTAAACTTCTTCTCTAATTCGGCGGTCTGTGGTCCATACGCTTCACCTGAATTCTCATAGAAACCTTCATGATCGTCGTACTGGACTTGTGTTGGGATCGTAGTACCATGAGGATGGGTCGTACCGACTGGCGGAGGGACGGTGTTGATAGGTACGGCGCCGGCAGAAGTAGGAATTGCCCCAATAGGGGTTGGGGTGGCATCAACAGGAATTGGAATTGCACCACTTGCATTGGGAACTGCACCAGCCAAAGTCTGATTAGCGCTCCTCTCCGCTGCTTGTCTCGTCTCCTCTTGACTTCTGGCCATATTCTGAATCACCTTCATGAGTTGATTCATTTGCGTTTTCATGCCTAGCATCTCGCTCCTCATAGTAGCCTGATCCTGCTCTATCTGATCCATGATTCTCTTCTGGCTATTCCTTGTGTTATACCGATGCCGTGAAGTCAGCTTGCTTTACTCTTTCTGAAAAGGGTAAGCGGTGTGTAAGATCGGGTTGTAGGAAATGCAAAAAGAAAAAAATGCGCAAACGTATGCAAAATGCTCGAGAGACTTTCGAGGCTTGTGATTATCATTGGTATCATAGAATCATGACTGAATAATAAAGAAATGCACAATTTGGACCAAAAAGCGATCTTTCATTAATTTTAGAAAAAATTCATACAGACAAAAGCTGAATAAGCCGAAACTACAAGTCGTGCTACAAAAGATAACTGAATAACTAAAATTCTCTCTTTTGGAGACGTTCTTCAAGCTTCTTCGTCTCAAACATGAACCTCCTAACCATTTGGTCGCAGAGCTGGATAAAGTGGTGAACAGAAGGGGGGATATCATTCCCTTCCAAGTCTTGAATGGCGCTTTCCAACCTCCATGGGATATCACGAATCATGAGGTTGCAATGCTCCACCAAATTGTTGTACCTAGCACGACACATATCTAGAGTCGACTGGTAATAACAAATAGAATCCACATGGGTGTCCAACAACTCATTGAGCTGAGCCTCCTTCTCGAGCCACTGCGCACTATCTCTTTGCAAAGCCTCGAAACGATTCCTCCACAGAAGGGCTGTTTCTTGGGCAGTTTCCAATTCTTGACATTTGTTATTCCACAGGTCAGACGTGACATATGAGTCTTTCAATGCCTCCTCTTTGAGTCTCCGTTCATTTTCCACTAGGGTCAAGGCATTTCTCAGTCGTTCTTCAAGATCCCCAATATCAGCCTCAAGATTCTCTCGTATTTCCTTCTTTTCGGCAGAGGCTATCTCAAAGAAGTGCCATGCCCTGTCACAAGAAGCTTTGGTGTCCTTTAAGCGTTGTCGAAGAGTTGTTAATGATGCATCAGCCCCTTCGTAACCCTGTTGGTACCTGACTCTCAGATCCGTTTCTAATTTTAGCTTCTTGCTACTTTCAGCTGCTTGATCCTGTTCAAACTCCACCTTTCTTTTGTACTGACCACTCTCCACCTTTGCTTGGTGGACTTCATTCTGAAGGTCCTGGTTCTCCTTAGTCAATCTCTCCACTATTAGCTTCAATTTTTCATATTCTTCTATGGACACATGAGTGGGAGCAGGAGGTGCTTCTTGCATAGAGGGCTCTAAGGGAAATGGTAACGACCTTTCAGCTACTCTAGCTAGTAACCACCGGTTGTATGGCTCCTTTGCCACGCAATTCTTCGCTTTTAACTCCTTCCTCCCCTTTGTATGAATCTTACCCCAAGCCTTAGCAATCTTCCTGACAAACGCAGGGTCCTCTGATGTGGCTAGCAAAAAGAAACTCTGAACCTTCTCTGCTTCGGGCTCGCCCTCCATAGCATAGCCCAACTGACGTAATGCCATGACTGGGTTATAATTAATACAACCGGCCCTACTGATCAAAGGTACATTACTGAATTCTCCACAACTAAAAATGATCTCCACATCATAGTACTCAGGAGAGTACCAAGCAATATCACTAGCTTCCAGAGACATGATGCGTTGAGACCATTTTAATTTCTTCTTGTTTTCCATGAACGGCCCTTTCTTGGGTAAATGAGAAGCATACCACTTGTATAGTAGGTGAGAGCAGCATTGGATCATTCCCGCCTTCTTTTCACTCCTCCAATGAATGGAGTGATAAACATCGGCAAGGAGTGTAGGGATAGGATTCTTCTGCATGAAGAGAACGATGGCAGTGATGTCTATGAAATTGTCCACATTTGGAAAGAGGACAATCCCATAAATCATTAGAGCAACGCTTATTCCGAACTTTTCCCAATCTTCATCCACCTTGTATTGAGCAGCCTTTTCTAGCAGAAATTTCAATGGAAAACCCTGAACACCCCCTTTACTGGTTAGACCCTCTTTGACTTCCTCTTTGGTCATACGTAGAGTAAGAGCAATGGCGGGAGGTTTTGGTTCTTCTTCCAAGCCTGTGTATATAGGTTGATCCTTAATCTTGATGTTCAAAATGTGAGAATATTCCTCAAGAGTAGGGGCCAACTGATAGTTTTGAAAAGTGAAACATCTGAGAGGTGCATCATAGAACTGAGCCATGGCGAACAAAGCCCAAGTATCGACCCTAGAATGGAGGAGATCAAGCAATTTCCCATACTTCCCCTGAAAGTTGATCTTGATAGCCTTTGGTACGTCAATCAGAATGTCTTGAATTAGTTCCAGCTTTGGTTCTCTAAACTTGATGGAATTTGTGCTTCGCTTTCTTTGGTCAGTCATTGTATTCACCAATACCTGAGATAATCACAGTCTCTTAAGTCCCTTGATATGCGAGAAATGATATGCAATGCAATGTTTTATGAATGCACATGATAAAGAGCACAACTCAAGATCAAGATCACTGGTCCTGCAAAACAACACAAAACATTTCTCCCATCGGGTGGGTTGTCTAATGGTTTATAAGAGGGTATCCCAAAGGCCTTTAAACAAAGTCCCGTGCACTAACCCTCGAAAGTTTTCCATCATAACGACTACTCGTAAGACGGTAATCCCTTCAAAGGATGAACACAGAGTCATGTCTTAGCAACCTTTGGAATAAGGTTCTACAAAGGTCCTCAGAGTCGCGGACTCCCACGTCGGAAATAAAGACGTCATTACGACTACACGTAAGACACAATCATTCCAACGGGGTCTCATCTGAGCGGTGGAATTCGATCCAACTCAACGAGTCCTAAGTCTCGCAAATCAGAAAGAACCCACCTCCTATATTAGTGTGTACTTGAAAGCTAGGGTAGAAAGCCTTATCTCACAAACCATCCAAATAAACCCAACAGTTAGTGAACATAACATAATAAAAAATAAAAGCAAATAAAACACAAACACGACAAACAAAATAGGTCTGGCTCGCTGTGAGTTATCCCCAGCAGAGTCGCCAGCTGTCGCTACTCGAAAAATGCGTCGCGCAACGACGGGGAGGCGAAAAAGATAGACAGAAGAGTCGCCACCGAACTTTATTTATCCCATGAGGAGAAAGGAAAATATCGAGAAAACCTTAAGAAGAGAAATGGATAAGATGGTCTCGCAACCATGAACGGGTTCGGAAGCCGGTTATGCGAGGGGAAGGTATTAGCACCCCTCGCATCCATCGTACTCGATGGGAACCTTTTGTTTATCGAATGTGTGAATTTATTTGCTTAAACATTATGCTAATTGAAGTGTTCCACAGGGTAAAAGAAGGGTCAGAAACAGGAAAGTTAAGAGGAAAGAGAGAACGGGGAAGAAAATAGAAAGAGTAGACTCGGTAGGACTTCGCAGTCCTATGCCTACGTATTCTTAATAGATGTGAGAAAGTCAGAGTCGACGTAGTTCGGGGCTACGGATATGGGGGGAAAAGTGCTCGGCAAGGATTGTGGCCCTTGTGCCTACGTATCTTTACTTGAACGAAGTAAAGAATCAGAGCAGCCGTAGTTCGGCCTACGGTTTGTTGATGTTTTTTATGGATGATGCTATCGTGCGCATTCTAGCAGTTAGGTGTTTTGCTGCTCGCTCGTTGGAGACTTAGGCGTTACCTGTTTGCGGTAGAACGGACGTATCATATCCTTTTGAAAGATTGATTAGTTTTCGCCACGCGGGGCAATAAGTCACGTTTGATTGATTGGATTGTTTTTTAGGGGGCGAGACATGTCCTCGGATAGTAACCCCTACGGGTAGTACCCAATTCGTTATCTCAAAGTTTTTTGTTATATAAAAAAAAAAAAGTGTCGCGAACGAGGCGTCTTTGTATTGAAAGACGAGCGTCGAAACCACCCTCACTACAGTGGGCATCCCTATGCTCGGAGAAGAAGAGGTCTACACCCAATCCTCTCTCTTTAATTCAATGCAAAGAGAACTTCGTTCTCTTATTAAAGATGTTTTTGGTTTTGAATGATAAGTGTTTTGCGACAGAGAACCCTACGGTAAACGTCCACACTCGGGATAGGAGAAGGCCTACGCCTAACCAACCCACGACCATTCAAGTTTTTGTTACGAAAATGATTTGAAAATGCACTCAGTACGGGACCGAGGTTTTAGGTGAGAAAGGTTACGGAATAAAGTTAAAGAGGGAGAGGTGGTGGATGGAGGCGTGTCTTCGTATTGAAAGACGAATATCAAGACCACCCTCACTACAGTGGGCATCCCAACATTCGAAGAGGAAGAGGTCTACACCCAATCCTCTCTCTTTAATTCAATGCAAAGAGAAATGATATTATTGAAAGTATACTCAGTACGAGACCGAGGTTTTATGAGGAAATATTGGAAGTGTCTTTATATTGAAAGACGAGTATCGAGACCACCCTCACTACAGTGGGCATCCCTACGCTCGAAGAAGAAGAGGTCTACACCCAATCCTCTTTTTAGCTCAACACAAAGAAATGATTTTAAGGAGATGAGATTCGAAAATGGATGGGAAACGTCTTCGTATTGAAAGATGAGTGTCAGAACCACCCTCACTACAGTGGGCATCCCAACACTCGGAGAGGAAGAAAGTCTACACTTAATCCCCTCTTTTTAATTCAATACAAAGAAATTTGATTGTGAAAATTGTTTGACAATGTTTTAAGACGGGTTAAAAATCCAAAATCAAGAGAGAAGTGAAATCCAAAATCTAAAATGAAATATACTAACATTATTTTTTAAGAAAAATATATATATAAAAGATATAAAGACAGTAAATCGTAAAAATAAGTTTTAGAAAATAATTATAACAACAATAAAACAAAACACTTGTTTAAAAATAAAGAAAAGAAATAATAAAATTAAAAATAAAAAAAGAGTAGGGGAATCATTATGGCTTCAGCCCATTCATCCCCAATCAACGAACAAACTGGTCACGAATACACACACGGGCTTAAAGCCGTGAAATAGAAGCAATGCTTCCATCAGCCGCCGAAGCAATAAAACGAAATAAAATTTAAAAAAACAAAACAGAGACAAAACCTCAAACGTCACGTTCATCAGTAACCATAACAAAGTCATCAACTTTCCAACATATTTTCTCTAGAAATCAAAGCAACACCTTCAAAATAATATTGAAAGGAAGACGAATCGCAGATGGGAGGATCTCAAACTTTACTGTTCATCTTAAAATTCCCATCTCATCTCCAGGTTCGTATGGGTTTGGATTGTTTGGTTTAATGGAAGTTTAAGGGAGGGTAGGCGAGTTTCTAGGTTATTTGAAGAAGGTGAGGGTTGAAGGGTTTGTTTTGAAGAGAACGGTGAAGTTTTTTTTTAGCGTGCTGATATGAGGAACGTTGGGTGAATCTTTGCAGTGTTCATTGATGTTAGGTTTGGGATGGAAATCCGTCAGAAATTCCTTGGCTTTTTTAGATCTTTTCATCATTTTCAGAATCTGTTTCTGTTATGGTTTGTAGTTTCTATGGGTTGAGGTGTTTGGGGGAAGATGGATGGTTGATTCGAAAATGATTGTCTGATGTTAGGGGTGGCGTTCTGTGGAAGGTCACGATGGTGGCGAAGCTAGTGACGGACAGGGACGCGAAAGTCGCCCACCACGTGTTTGACGAAAGTATTGTTATGGATTTGAGAGTTTGATGTTGGATCTGTTTGGTTTTGGGTTGAGAAAAGGGATTGTCGGAAGTGGTTCGAAGATTGGAACTGGAAGAAAAGGAGTTGGACGAAGATGATAATGACGTGAGATAATTTTCGGTTTGAGGTTGTTTTATGGTTGTGGGAAGGTGAAATGATGTTCAGCCACTGATGTTGTTAACCATTTAACAATAAGAGTATCTTACGTTTCATGGTCATGGGAGCTCATGAAGGTCAATCCTTTTTATCGTTTCCTTGGTGTCTTGGCTTTTCACTCCCCTCTTCTTTTTTACAACATTCAAATGACAAAAGTTTAAGATTATGAAGACAGAAAAAGACAACAGAATACTTACAGAGCTGGAGCGATACCACCAAATTGTCAATGCTGAAAGCAGATAAGCTCCTTCTCCAATCTCTCTTTTTTAGTTCTTTATGTGTGTCTTGTGTTATGATGAAGGTGAGTTGTGAGAGAAGGCAGCTGCTGACTCTTCTTAGGGTTTTTTTCTGAATGAATAGTAACCAATATATATGGGGGCTTGATGGTGTGAGATTAGGGTTTAGTTTATGTTTGTATCATCTCTGCTATCACTTTCTGATGTCAAGATTATGTCTTTCCATTTTAGTAAATCTGGCTCTGCTGTCCTGTTTTCTTGTCTCTGAGATTTTATTCATTTAAATTGAAAATATCTGATATTTTTTACCCTGAATTTTTACTGTTTTGTTTATGATTTTTTTTACTGCTTTGATTTATGCTGATGGGGCAATTTGTTGACTTCAAATGCACTCTGACTTTGGCCCTTTTACTTTCAAATATCCACTAAACTTGACATGCTTGTCATATTTTGCAGGGAATTACCGATCAATGAAATTGTTATGGGATAGGTTCATTACAACTCTTTTTTAGAAGATAACTCATATTCCCATGTGTGTGAATCTATTCGTACCAACTATTTGTGAAAATGCTTCGGGTATGGTTTACGATGTCGAATCTCTGCTGTTGGAATCATTATTGCATAAAACCGGAAACACGTGCAAACTTGTAGTGAAATCAGTGTCGGTACTTTTTCTCCGGTCTGGTTTTGGATTCTTGTGAGATGCATGTTCTATTGATGGTGTTGTGATTGCAGATTTGACGCCAGGGTTTCCAACTACTGTGGTAAGTTCGATTAAAAGGGGTACCCCTTGAGGCAGTTTAGCTGAGAAGTAAAACACGTCCTGGTTCGCATTCTTGCGCTTTGCAATAAAGAATATATTCGATGCAGCCAGTCGTTCCACTGTTGCGTCCACACCACCAATCACAATGGCAGGGAAGTCTTTGGAAACCTCATTTGAATCGGGAAGGGACCTCCATGTCTCGAGGAAAGTGGCACGTTCCATTCTACCATCCTGGAATAAGATTTTATCGTTGAAATACCACACAGGCTGTTGGTTGTTCTTTAAGGCAACTTGCAAAACTGAGTTGGGAGGACCTTGGGACATGTTTTGGTACATAACCATAGGAAGGAGTGTCCTAGCTGATGCTCCAGGTTGCAATTGTGGAACCAGTTGAAGCGGGTAGTAAAATAGGCAATGGAGGCCCGGAAGGAGTAGTTGGCTGATCAACAGGAACAATGGAACTATTATCCATGCCCATCAAATCACCTAGTAAATCTGGCACTGGTGCAGCAGCAGATGGAGGAGTAGCTGGTGGGGCCAAGGCAGACATAGCTGGATTAATTGCATTCATGTCGGGATGATTGTAGCGACAACTGACACCGAACTTGCAACTTCCAGTTTTCATGTAGAATGGACAATCCACCTCCCCCTGTCTCACAGGAAGCCCTTTGCTATTATGCAACAGCGGAGAAATAAGAGACTTAGTTGGTTGTGCATCTCCTATTGCCCCGTCAAACACAGCAGAATTGGTTTGGATTACTTCATCTGAATGATGGTTTACGTTTACCCCTTTGACTACATTTCCTCCTTTGGTAATGATGTTTGTTTCGAATTCAGCTGCACATTCATCATTGTTTGCAGCACTCGACGCAGTAGAGATTCCATATTTGTTTCTTGGAGTAAATGCATTTTCATATTGACTTTGATAGTTCCTATCCTCGTGCATTGTGTTTCTCGAAACATCTAGTTCATAAGCATAAACTCCAAAGCCTTTTGAATTGATCTTCGAAGTTTCTTCCTCCAACACAGAACCATCACTGCTATTTCTTGACTTTTGTCTCATAAACAATCTCCTGAGAAGTGGAAGCTTTATTATCAGAAGATTCAATAGAAGATTCATAAATAGAGCCACTATCTCTTCGCCGTGATTCTCGGTTGGATTTATGAGAAGTTCTTCTCTCCAAAGTGGAAGATTGAGAATTATTAACAAGCGAAATATCAGCTGTAGCAGAAGCTACTGCAGTGCCTGTCATCGGGTGAACCAAATTGTCCAAAGGCTCTCTCGCCCTTAAAGTCTGGTTCAAATTGCAACCAAAGTAGGGATTGTTTAAAGTTTCGTAAAAGGGACTTGCATGACCGAATTCCTCAACCGAAAAAGGCAGAGAAAACGAGCTTGTTTCATGGGTTTCCAATGGCTGACACTCTTGTTTGTGAATTAGCCTCCAGTGGATTATTTGACAATTCCCAGAGCAGTATCTAACAAACTTGCATCTGGAGCAGCGAGTTTTAGCGGGAGCGGAACACCGAGCACACTCATGATGAGGTTCGTTATTCTTAGGAAAATAAAAGACTCGAGGTTGAGGGGGAATTACATCAGCAACAACCATTTTTGTTCGGCTTTAAAGGCTTCTTCAGCAGCCAATGGAGCAAGCAAAGTTATCCGATTTCTCAAGCAGCAGATTGCACATCACATGTGGTAGAAAGAGCCAATGCACCTGTCATTTATCTTCCCTCGGATGCTGCAGAATCCGATATCCGTCTGTTTCAGTCGCTGATTGTAGCAAATGGTAGGCCTGTTCCAATTGTTAAGCGTCCACCTCGTGATTCAGCAGAGAGATGGGAGGCTTTGTTAGACATCATATTGATGGAGATCCTCAGGTGAGCTCATAAATGTTGTCCGCCATATGCTGTTGTTTTTACTTAATCAATTTTTCTTCTTGTGCATTTCACTAGTTTTGCAGGTGGCGAACATGACATCTTGACAACTTCTGTTGATGGCTTTGCTCTTCTCCTGCTGAAAGAGGGAATGGTACGGGTTCAGGACATCGTGGGGTGCGTACGAGATCAAAGCTGCTGCGTGACATCTTACTGTTGGTGCTGCTGGGAGTGCTCCTTTCTGAATTGAATATGGGCTGTCTTTTTGGGTGCCGCAAAACATGATGGGCCGTGTATTTTTATCGTGCGGTAAGGCTCCACTCAAGTTGCGGTACGATTCACTACAGGGCCATACTTGTTGCTGTTGTTGAATTTAATTTTGTTATCATTTTTAGTGTATGAGAAATTTTTCCTTGTAATTATTCGACCTACACTGCAAGTGAGAATTATTTCAATATAACAACAAATTTGTGAGCTTATGGTAACTCGGTGGGTCCTGCGTGACTTGTTTCTCCTGTGGTACCGTGTTCTACTCATTGAGGAGCTTGTCTTCTCTTTCACTGGTAGAAATTAAATGAACTTCCTTTTGATGGGCTTGGGATACACATGTGACTTTGGACTTTTACATTTGCATTGTCCATGAGTTTTTTTTTTTTTTTTTTTTGCAATAATTCGAATTCTTCGACTGAACAATGATTACTAAATCCGAACTTCCATATCAACCTCGTATTTCAACATTTAAATTATCCTTGAAATTTCCGTAAAAAGAAAGACAAAATCCAGAAGTGATCCTCGATGGGATAAAAAGAACATCTTGATTCAAATTTGGATTTTAAAGCCTAGAGTCGATTCTTGAATGGCAATTCGAAAATTAATCATAAATCAAATCTCGATATTTGCCCCTTGACCGCGAAGTGCACAGATCCCTTGAAGATTATCACTCTTAAAACAGTTGAATTCACCACCTTCTTGACAACTTGATTTGTTCATGATTGACTGGACTTGTCACATAAACCCTTATTAAATCACCAATTACTCCAAACTGTACACATCAACCTTGATCATATGACCTGAACTATTCCTTAATAAACATTATCCACATGTCTGACCTGACATCCTTAAGTGATAATAACAAACATATTTTTGGACTTTTTGAATAAAGTAAGTGGGTAAACATACAGAACGAAGCCTGTACAAAGGTAAGACAAATTTAGGGTATGGCAGATGCCCCTATCTAATTGACTTAGACCGAGTAAGATGAAATGCTGCAGCGTTCATTCTTTCGAGGTAGAAGACAATTAGATATAAAGAAGACCCTGAATTTGTTCGAAAAGGAAAGGAAATCCTGGGAATTGAAAATGACGGATGAGGTACCTCTGAGTAGACTGTAAATAACTGGCAAAAGGTCATCATCAAAGGATGATGAGACGAAACACACAAGGCTACTACCACCAAAAGGATGGTAAAGCAAACACCATCGCATAATCTGACATTAATCCAAGTGACAGACCCCCCCACCAAAAGGAAGATGGAGCGAAACAAAATCAACCCTAACACCAAAAGGATGTAGGGATCCATTATCAAAAGGATAATGGAAAACGCACGCTAGTCATGACACCAAAGGGATGTCAGACCCATCACCAAAAAGGATGATGGAGCGGAAAACAATCAACCCTAACACCAAAACGGATGATAGGGGGATAAGCTTCTCTGAAGAGATTGCCACTTATCACTGAAGATGGATAAGCTTCTCCCAAGAGATTGCCACTTATTACTGAAGATGGATAAGCTTCTCTGAAGAGATTGCCACTTATCACTGAAGATGGATAAGCTTCTCTGAAGAGATTGCCACTTATCACTGAAGATGGATAAGCTTCTCTGAAGAGATTGCCACTTATCACTGAAGATGGATAAGCTTCTCTGAAGAGATTGCCACTTATCACTGAAGATGGATAAGCTTCTCTGAAGAGATTGCCACTTATCGCTGAAGATGGATAAGCTTCTCCCAAGAGATTGCCACTTATCACTGAAGATGGATAAGCTTCTCTGAAGAGATTGCCACTTATCACTGAAGATGGATAAGCTTCTCTGAAGAGATTGCCACTTATCGCTGAAGATGGATAAGCTTCTCCCAAGAGATTGCCACTTATCACTGAAGATGGATAAGCTTCTCTGAAGAGATTGCCACTTATCACTGAAGATGGATAAGCTTCTCTGAAGAGATTGCCACTTATCACTGAAGATGGATAAACTTCTCTGAAGAGATTGCCACTTATCGCTGAAGATGGATAAGCTTCTCTGAAGAGATTGCCACTTATCGCTGAAGATGGATAAGCTTCTCTGAAGAGATTGCCACTTATCACTGAAGATGGATAAGCTTCTCTGAAGAGATTGCCACTTATCACTGAAGATGGATAAGCTTCTCTGAAGAGATTGCCACTTATCGCTGAAGATGGATAAGCTTCTCCCAAGAGATTGCCACTTATCACTGAAGATGGATAAGCTTCTCTGAAGAGATTGCCACTTATCACTGAAGATGGATAAGCTTCTCTGAAGAGATTGCCACTTATCGCTGAAGATGGATAAGCTTCTCCCAAGAGATGGAGGACTCTACTACCTTGACATTGGATCTGCATCACAACTACCTTTAATAATAAGTTCTTGCTTTGAGTCTTTTTCTGTTTTGATTAATAAAGATGACAACATTATGGTATGGCATTTAAGATTAGGTCATCTTAGTTTTCGCTATTTAAAACACTTGTTTCCTAAGTTATTTCACAATAAGAATTTCTCTTTGTTTAAATGTGAAGCATGTGAGTTTGCAAAGCATCGTCGTTCCCAATTTTTAATACAACCTTATAAACCATCAAAACCATTTTCTATTATTCAAAGTGATGTTTGGGGCCCTAATCGTACTAGTACACTCTCTCTCAAAAAATGGTTTATCGCATTTATATATGACCATAGAAGAGTATGTTGGGTGTACTTGTTAAAGGGAAAATCAGATGTTTGCCAGGTTGTAAAGAATTTTTTTCAATGGTGAAGAACCAATTTCAAACAAGCATCCAAGTTTTTAGAAGTGATAATGGCAAAGAATATTTTAACATTATCCTGGTGTTCGCCGTAAAAATTGGCGAACAACCGCTAGTCTTACAAATTGGAAAAAAAAATGTTTTACTTGCAGGATCGACCACACAAATCCTAGGACTTGTGCTAATTGATCTTAAATAAAGTTTATAAAAACTATGAACACTTTGACAGAGTTCATGATAAAGCAACTTATCTCAAATGTAAATGAATTTAGGTGACAAGAAGTAAAATCGTAGTACTGGTAAATGATGAAGACAAGAACTTACATAAAGAAAGAATAAATTCTTAAAGAAAGAGATTTACTAAATTGCATTGAAATGAAAAGCTCGTGTTACATCAACGTACATTCTTACAAACTCGTTTCTCTCAATACAGGGGTACTTGGAGTATACTGAAGAATTTGTACACAATTGAACACACAAAAATCCTAACACTAAGACCTGTTATTTATAATAATAATAAATAATTGTCATTAACGGCTAGCAAACGAAATTGAGACAAGTGTCGTTATGCATTCCTTCGAATCCTAGAAGCGTTTCATGTGTCTCCTTTAAGTAATAGATGAAAATATAATTTCCCTTTTTTATTTGAATTCAAATGATCTTGTCGAAATACCCTTAGTGACACCTCTGTCGAATTAAATCTTCCAACTGCTAAGAAATATCTCTAAGTCCGTAACATAGATTCTTCTGACGAAAGGACGCCTTCGACTCCCATTCCAAAATATGGCTTCAGTCGAAATAATTAAGTTTTTTCAGGAACTCTATTTCCTACTTTTAATTCTATTCAGGCGTCGAAATTAAGAGTCAACAAATTGCCCCCCAAAAATGTCATTTTCGATATCAATGAAGAAAAAGACATTTTTTGATAGTATCATTCGACGCCTCGAAAGACTTTTGCATGTTTTTGATGTCTCTTACTATTCGAAAAACTCATGATGTCATGATCATCATAGCAGTTTTTGAAAAACGTCTCATCAAAGCATGCCACAATCTCTAGCCATCATAATGATTCCTAGATCCTAGGAAATCATGCACTAGGTATTAACTGCCCACGTTTCATCAAACGTCCCTTGTGGGACACGTGTCCCACTAACTATCAGCTCTTTAATGCTGATTTCAGGTCCTTTGGACTCCCACAAGCTTATAAATTATTCCAAACTTAATCATTTTAGCTTTTACACTCCCAAAAAATCTTCAAACACTCTCATTCCCTCTACACTTTCCAAACTTCCAAACAAAACCCAAATTCTCTTCAAATCATAACAATGGCGTCTTCAACCACCAATATTAAAGATTCCAAGAAAAGCCACAAATCTAAAGACTCGAAGAAGATTTCCCAACTTCCTCCCTTTGACACACTGTCAGCGCCAATGATAATGGGAAACCAACAGTTCCTCCCCGAACCACTTTAGGAAGAAAAAAGGAAGATATATGAATCTCAGGTACTCATTCCCCTTATTGTTTTTGGTAAAAGACATGCAATATGTGGTCATTTTCCTTCTCTTAGTTTTGATCATAATAAATCTAAAGACTTTTTCCCCTCTTACCATAAATCAAAACCCATAGGTCCGGAAAACAAAACTAAGGTTGAGAAAACTTCTTCTGATGTGGTAGTATTGAACAACATAGATTTGAGGTATATGAACAATATTTTTAGAGTTTTTAGAGAAACCCCCTCTTTCAAAGAATCTGACGATTATATGAACTGGCTAGCGAAAATAGAGAAAGTCAAATCCCAAACCTGGAAGAACCTGGGAATCTACGACTTAATTATGCTATCAAAAATGAGTCTTGATTATTGTCAAACTATGTTGATTGCTTCTTTGTACTTTTGGGACAACACCCACTATACTTTCCATCTCTATTGTGGGATGATAACCCCTACACTCTTCAACATAGCCACTATCGCAGGTGTTGCGGTTAGAATATGATATCAAATTATTAATTAATTTGAATCGCATCTTTAGTTCACAACCACTCTTTGATTTATCCGAAGGAAAAGGTCAAAAGAGGAAAACCTAATTTTGCATCGTGAAGACAATGCCGGGAGAGATCTAGGTAAGGGGTTGGTTAAGCTTAGGGAAGGTACTAGCACCCTAAACTTCTGTAGTACTCTACAGGAACCTTTTGTTTATTGTATGCTTTTTTTATATTTTATTATCTGCTTTAATATATATTGAGCTAAGGGATAGAGTGACCTAAAGACCTAAGGGTTAGTCCTAAGTTTACTCGGAAAGACGTCGCATCTTGTGCCTACATATCTTGACGGGAATGGAATCAGAGTAATTGTAGTTCCCCTCGAAAGGGAGGTTAGAAACGTCTTGACTGTGGTCAATGTTTCATTGGGGAGTAAGCGTTCATAGGGAAGCGCCTACGTGGAGTCTTGAAACTCCTATTTCTACGTTGAAATTGTTAATTGAAATTAGGGTTAAATTAAATATTCCACGGCGGGAAACCCTAAAACAGAGTACGGCGACTCTTTGACCTAATGCTAGGGTAAAGGGTATTTTCGTCCACGGCGGGACACCTAGGCGATTAGGGTTTTGAAATGGTCAAACGTTAGGGTTATTGACTCGGCGGTCAAACGGCTAGACCTAATCCTTCGGAAGGAACATAACGCTAAATCATGCAAAACATGGCAAAATATTATATGGCAGAAATAAAGTGTGGAAAGTAAAGAAAGCGTCGCGACGATCACTCGCGTAAATTACAAATCCCCAAAAAATGCAAAATAAAATAAACTGCGACCATGGCCTCGCGTAAATTACATCCATGGAACAAATTACAAATATGATAACGAAATATTTAATTAATAATAATCGGAGACCGACTAAAACCTAGCGGAAAACAAATAGAGAACGTTAGTGAAAAAAAAGTTAGGCAGAAATCAATGACAAATAATAAAGCAATTAATTATGAAAGAAAGAAAATGCAATTGGAAAATTTATTATTTTATTAATTTTGAAAAACTTTATTTTTAATTTCTAAAAAAAGAAATTTAATCTTAATTTTGAAACAATGGTTTTTAATAAAAATGTTTTTTTTTAATTTTTTTTAAAAAGGATTCAATTTAAATTTTTTAAAAAAAGAAGTTTTAGTTTTAATAAAAAACAGTTTTAATAATTTTTTATTATTATAAGAACAGAGTTTTAAAACATTTAACTAGCAAATATTTTTTAATTAAACTAACCATTTATTATGACATAATTACAATTTAAAGAAAATCATAATAATAATAATAATAATAATAATAATAATAATAATAATAATAATAATAATAATAATAATAATAATAATAATAATAATAATAAGAAGAAGAAGAAGAAGAAAAAAAAAAGGGAAAAATAAAAAATATAAAAAAATAAAAGGGGAAAAGTAGGCTTCACGCTGAAGCATTTCAATCTTTAGGTTTTTAGAAACCCCATCTTCTTCTTCATCACGGTGGCGGCGGCGTTGCAACTCCTTTGAGCTTTGCTCCATTCTTGCATGGCCGGAAACGATTTCTCTCCTTCTTCTTCGGTTTGTTCCACCTGAAAACAACAGAAAAACTTTGTTATTGGCAAAAAGAACTGCTCACCTCGTTCGGGGTTCGAAGCAGTTCGCGGTGGTTTTGTGCCGTTTGGTGGATTTGCTGACGCTTTCCTCTTCTGATAAGTCGTGAGCACGGCCGCCATTTTTTTCTTTTGTGTGCTCTCTCCTTTTTCTCAAATGCAACTCATGTTTATATAGGAAACAAAACAAAAAGTGAAGAAGGTGGGATTCGAACTCTCGACCTCTCGCACTCACAACTACTTACACACGGTCTCTTGCCAATTGTGCCATTTTATTCATTCGAAATAAAGTGGCACAAGAAACTATGTAAAGGTAGGACAAATTTGGGGTGCAACAACAGGGCTTAAACCCACTGAAAATCCCTATGATCCCGACCTAGAATCTGATGATTCCATAGGTTTTGCATCTGCCAAAGCCATATACTCTCACTTCATAACACACTTCTTTGACAAAACAATTGATGATGTTTCTAATCGAGAACACATAGCTTTTTTTACTGTATGGCTATCCCACTGTGTCTTTTGCTCAAAGTCCCTTCAAGTAGCTAGGAGATACTTAACCCTGGCCACTCAACTTCACAAAGGACATGATATCTGCCTAAGCGAAATGATCTTAGGGAATCTCTATGAGTTTCTAAGTGAAGGAGTAACTCAACTTAAAGACTTAGGAGAAAAAGGAAACCTTTTGTTGTCTGGTCCCTTTTAGCTGTTACAACTCTGGTTGAATGCCTCATTCAAATCCAGCCTCCCCAATAAAAATCCAGTCGATGAGACTGCTGAAGACATCAAGAATAGGAGAGTCGAAGGGACTCGTTTGGTCCAACTCACTCCTAGCGAAGAAGGACAACCCCTCATGCCAACGTTCTTAAGTTATATCATGATGTTTACTAAATATCATGGGTTCACATCGAACATGGCTCCATTTGATGCAAGGAAATATGGTCCTGAGTGATTCACCAGACCTTTCACAACCACAACCGAGGCTTAAGAAGCACAATCCTTACAGATCTGGGAGGCTTTCCTGATTCCAAGGTTGCTAACGCTTCGACTGAATCTGTCGAAGTCTCAAGTGGCTTTGGTTGCTTACCAACCAAATTTTGTGGCTCGAAAGTTTGGGTTGGTCCAAGCTCTTCCCAAGTGTTTCTTTGAAAAGAAAGGTGTCATTTTGCTTCATCATCTGAAGTATACTAAAGAGATGACTTCGACGCAACTTGCCCGCTACTCCAATAAGGCTCAACTCATCCCCAATGGTTTTGAACGATGTTTCTTTTGCACCCCAGAATTCAACCACTGGTGTTCAACATACTATGCAGAGGAGTTCTTCGATGTTCCTTCTTTTACTCAGCTTATTAACCAAGTTTTCCTCTCTGTGCAGGAGAAGACCAAGAAAGGTACTTCAACAGACATCAAAGAAATCAAAGCACTTCAGAAGTACTTTGAAACTGTTTATCGACCAGATGGTCTTAGTCGAATTGTCTGCAAGGTAGTTGTTACGCTAAAGGAAAAGTTTTTAAAGAAAATGGAGAACTTAGAACTCCATTCGTTCATTCCTCCTAGGGAACGGTACGGAATGACTTTCAACAAATTTCCTCTCAAATTTCCTCGACTACCAAGTGTTGACTTTGGAGTGGCCCTTGCCCCTCCATTTCTAGACTGGTTTATCTGTGGGGATTCTATAAAAGTCCTTCTTCAACATTCAAAACCGAAAGCTTAGCGGGTGGTTGTGACTAAGCATACTCTTGACAGTTTCAAAGGTCCTCTTCATATCGGTATCGAGGATGTTCACATCGAATTCGAAATATATGAAGGTGTGGGATGGGAGGTTTTCGAACTAGATCTTCCTTATTTGATTGTTTATCATCTTACTTGTATTGTTCTTGTTTAAATTTCAGCTATCAAGGTTGCACCCAAAAAGAAGAAACAGATTGAAGAAAAGACACAAGAAAACAGTCAAGTTGCTAAGGTAAATCTCTTACTTAACTCTTCTTTACTGCAAAATCTCGTGTTGTATGTGTTGCATCCTAAAATATGCTCAACATCTTTTACCTGGTTTATGATTCATTGCATTATCATTTGCATAGTTCTATCATTTGCATATCATGGCATATCATTCATCCAACAGGGGATCAAGTGTGATTATTATCAAGAGAAGCCTAGCAAGAAATCTTATCCAAGCTTGAGAGGTCATCCAAGTCATCAAGAGATGGTGGGAGGTCTTGATCAGCTAAGGACCATCAATTAGGTGTGAATATGAGATGTGTATAGAGCTCATGGAGTGCCTAGAGAGCCATGATGGAGCTAAATCAAGTCATTGTGTCAAGTGCAAGAGCCACAGTTAAGGTGCAAGCAATTAGGGTTTCATCTGGATCAACCCTAGGTCAATTATGCAATTGAAGAGCATTCAAGCCTACTTTTAGGTCATGGAGTTCATGAAATAATGTGATAAGACATTTGTGGTGTTGTGCCAAGATCAAATCAAGAAGAATCAAGAATGTGGGAAGTTGCTAAATTAGGGTTTCAGTGCAAATTACCCTGTTTAGTGCCTAACTTCAAGGCCACATAAGTCAAGATACAAGTTTCAAATGGATCTTTGTCCAACATGAAACTTGTAGAGTATCTCAATACCTTTAATTTGAGTACTAGAAGTCCTCCATTGGATTTATAGAACTCAAGTTATGGCCCAGACACGTTACAGGTCCTCAGATGCTTCTGAAATTTGTCTGTGAAAATCATCTGACTTCAAAGCTATTTTTGACCTAGAAGGAGGTTTCACCTGAACTTTTGGCCAACATGAAAGTTGTTCCTCATGATCTTAGATTTCTAAATTGTACTAGAAGTCTTCCATCTGATTTGTAGAACTCAAGTTATGAGGTTTACAAGTCAGGGGTATTTTGGGAAAGTGAGATTATAGGTCATTTTCAAGCATAGGCCAAAATCTCCAGCTTGCACTTGTCAAATGCAATTTTGTTTAACATGAAAGTTGTTCAAAATAGGGTTTTTAGGATATCCAAGAGGTCATGATGGATTGGTTGAGCTCATAGCAAAGTTTGGTTTAAAATGGTTTGAATAAAGGAGGTTTTCAAATGATTCAAAGTTGAAAAATTCAAAATTATTGGTTATGTGACCAAAACAAGCCAAATGAGTACTTGATTTGATCAGAAATCATGTTTTGGAAACATTGGTTCATTTAGATTTTTCAATTGACCCTTGATTCATGAGTTTTTCACTTGTTTCTTCACACTTAAGCAACTTCATGGCAATTTGTTCACCAAGGCAATGTGGAGTTTCTTTTTGGTCTGAATACACTCCAAAGGTAGTATGCAAGTGGTTTAAAGCTTCTAAGGCAAGCTGTTTGAGGATTTTCGTGCACTTTCCATGTGAAAATTTTGGAGAGGTTGGAGTTTTTTGGATCACCCAATTTGGGCCTGGGCTTGGACTCTAGAAGGTCCCAAACGGTTCTATAAATGTTCAGAAGAAGATTTGAGCAAGGGTTGGTGATTATTGGAAGTTGAGCAGAGAGATTGATATTGGAATTTTGGAGCTCCAACTCAAAATCGTATTTGAGATTCAGAGAGGTCTTAGATCAAATTGAAGTTGCAAGAGGTTTCTATCATCATCAGTGAACGATTCTGGAAGTTCTTGGAGCAAAGATCGAGTCAGAATCATCTCCATTTGAAGCTTGAAACAAGGTTAGTATAATTCAAAATTCCTCTTGATCTAGGGAGATGTAGTCCATATTATGCATGTGGTTAGGTTCCTTGTGACTTGTAGAACGATTTAGGATCCATTTGTTAGCATTTGGTGATGATCAAGAAGGTGTCACGAATTCTGTTTGGATTCAGTTATGGTTGATCTTGAGGAATCAATGCAATTGTAATAGCTTAAGATGATCAGTGTAACTTGAGGAAGACATCTATACCTTTAGTTTAGGCTTTGGTGACATTCAATATTTTGACATAATTTAGATCTGGTATCGGTTTTGAAAATGCATAAGGATTTAGGAAATTCTAAGCTCATAATCGTGATCAGCATCAAATTTGGAGTGAGATTGGTATGAGATTTACAGTTTTTGATAACCTGCAACCACTTGCTCGCCGGAGAAGACGACCGGAGGTCTTCTCCGGCCACCTGAACAGAGTTCCCTCCATCTGAAGATTTGAATGGAGAAGATGATGATTGAACCGTTGGATCTGCGTGGAAACAAGACTTTGTAATCCAATCCAGTGGCTGTGACTTATTTGTTTTGCTGACTTTGACTAGAGTGAAACGCAGTCGGTTCACTAATGCGCTGGCACAATCCTGAGCGCTAGATCCCTTGACTGGTCTCCTCATCCAACGCCCAGTGTTTTATTCTGAGTTTTTTATTTCTTTTATTTGATTTGAATTATTTTAAATGCATTATTGATTCTAAAAATCACAATAATTCCAATTTTGATCCAAAAAATATTTTAAAAATACCTCCATGATCTTGAGAGAATTTGTGATTTTCTGAAATCAATAAAATGCATTTTCATGCATTTTTCATTTTAATTTGATTTTTCTTATTTTTGTTAATTCTTTTAATTTTGCATAATTGACCATCTGCTTTGTTGAATTTAGTTCTTCCAATTGGTATTGAGTTTGGTTTTGATTTTTTAGTATGTGTTAGGGTAGACATTCATGTTCCCTTAGAAGTTTTGTTAGATTTTTAGAACAACTTTAGGTTCTATTTTAGGTGTTGAGATTAGAGCCTTCCCAAACTTGTGGATTACCTTGATACATTTCATTCTAGAAATTATTTAGGTGGCTTAGAAGTTGAATTAGGATTTAATATTTTAACCCTAGGTTGTTCAAACATGTATGTTACCCTAGGAATTTTATTAGAATTTTGAAATTTCATTTTCTATTTTTTTTGTATTTTGCAAGTGGATTGTATTTGTGGATTCCTCTCTTGAGTGCTTTGGATTGTTTGGTTTGGTTGGCTGACTTGGATTGGGTTTAATCTTGAGTTCTTTTTGGTGGAGCTTCTAGTTTCATTGAAGATGCTTGGGAGTGAAGATTGGAGCTTGGAGTTGAAGGCTTTTTCCTCTTGTGGAAGTTTATTAGGAGTTTAGGAAATTAGGGTTTTAGGAAGTGCCTTAGACCTAGTTTTGATTCTTTCTTCAAACATGGAGTGCATTGTTGGCCTCTATTCCATCCAATGACATAAAGTCCTCCTTGGGAAACTCCATATCTCCTTAGGAGGGATGAGTGGTATGCCCAAGTGAGTAGAACTTTGAGGATACCTTCCATTTGCTATGTTGAGTTCTTAGTGATTTCCTTGGGTTGTCATTAAGTTCCTTAACATTATAACTTGATCTTGATGATTAATCCTCCTCTTGGAGTGTGCTTGTTGAAGCTTGAAGATTGATGAAGCTTGAAGATAGAAGCTTGCTTGAAGATGACGCCCTTGCTGTCAACTTTGTTGTCTTTTCAACTTTGTTGTTTAGAGCTGCTGTTGCTGTTTGCAGAAGTTGTTGTTGCTTGGTTTGCTTCCTCTATTGTCTTTTGTTTTTTCTCTGTATTGTTTGTGTTCTTGTGTTGATCACCTCTAGGTTTGAGGTGGAGCTTGTCTCCTCTTGCCTATTGTTTTCTCCCTTGCCTCTCTTCTACTGTTGCATGCTTACTGTTTACTGTTTACTGTAATTGCTTGCTATCTTTTGCTGTTTATCCCCTAGGATCTCTGATTTCCTCTGTGCAAGAGGAAATTATGACAGACATTAGGTTTTGACCCATGCATGATAACATTAGGTTAGTTTCCCTTTCAATCATAGTTTTAGGGTGTCTCTTTTCTCATCTCAACACAATTCAAAAACACAGTAATAAGGATAACGCGTGCTGTACGTCACGAGCCTTAAGTTATTTGAGAAAAGGTTGCTGAAGGGTCACTCTTCAGTAATCTGGTTACTTAGTATGGTACCCTCAGGGTGACATGCGACGTAGTCACTCTCAGATCACAAGTCTTTAGTACAGTACAAGTTGCCAACAGACTAAAAAAACATTTCTTTCGTAAAAAACTCAAACAAACATTCAAAATCTGTTTTTGTCCGCTTGGACCTTTAATCAGGAAAACCCTTTCTTAAGGAGATAAAAAACTGTCAGACAAACTTGTGTCTTTCGTAGCCCGAACTACGTTTGCTCTGATCTTTCATGCTGTATGAAAGTAGGTAGGCATAGGATGCGATATCCTAGCGAGCAACCTTCCCCTCCTTTCCCGTAGGTAGGCGAACTACGTTGACTCTAATTTCTCGTTTCTTGGTGTCCACTTTTTTTATGCTTTCTACTGCATTCATCACTAAGAACATAATCAAAGAAAAATTAAAGAACACCAAAAATCCGAAAAAGTTTCCATAAGCCTAATTCACCCCCCCCCCCTCTTAGGCATACTCTGAACTTACAATTGGCATCAGAGCAGGTTAAGGTAACCTGTTCCTAACGATTCAGTATGGCTTCCGCAAGTACCAACCCGGTTTTCAAAGATGGTGGAAGTAGTAACAAGCCACCACTCTTTTTTGGAGAATATTTCGATTTTTGGAAAATCCGTATGAAAGTACATCTTGAGGCTCAAGGAGACGGTATATGGGAAACCGTAGAAACTGGTCCACATGTTCCTACAAGTGTGGTAAATGGTGTTGGAACTCCAAAGATAAAATCCTCATATGATGAAGATGACAAGAATAGAATTTTGAATGAGAAGAAAGCAATCAACATACTTCAAAGCGCTCTCAGTATGGACGAATTCTTTCGTATATCACAGTGTAAATCAGCAAAGAAAATTTGGGACACCTTGGTAGAAACGCATGAAGGGACAGCCGAAGTAAAAAGATCAAGACTTAATACTTTAAGTCAAGAATATGAAATGTTCCGTATGCAGCCTGGTGAATCCATTGTTGCCTTACAAAAGAGATTCGTTCATCTAACTAATCATCTGATTGCTCTCAGGAAGACCTTCACCAATGATGATCTCAACTTGAAAGTCCTAAGATCCTTAACAAGAGAATGGCAACCGAAGGTGACCGCTATTTCGAAAAAGAAAAGTCTTTCAACGATGACATCCGCTTCCTTATTTGGCAAACTTCAAGAGCATGAAGTGGAACTTGGAAGGCTTGAGAAGCATGAAAGTCAAGACAAGAAGTCCAAAGGAATTGCCTTGAAGATTGTCACAAAGGATGACAAAAATGACGAATTTTCCGAAGACGAAAATTTCATGCTTCTAGTAAAGAAGCTTGGTAAGTTTTTTAATAATAATAAAAATTCCTCTTTTTCTAAAAAGAATAGAAATTTCAGGAAAAAGGAAGTATCCACATCAAATCAAGAAGTTACATGTTACGAATGTGGGAAACAAGGTCACATAAAGCCGGATTGCCCGAAACTCGCAAATAAAGGGAAATTCAAAGGCAAAAAGGACTTCAAGAACAAAAAGGCTTATGTTGTATGGGACGACAACGAGATAAGTTCATCATCGAAATCGGAAAGCGATGAATGTGCAAATATGGCTTTAATGGCTTCACACCACTCCGATGAAGAAAATGAGGTTAGTAGCAATTTTTCTGTTTGTGATAATGATGCACAAGAAGTTATAGATGAACTTCTAAAAGAATGCAAGACTTTGTATAAAAACATCTCAGCACAAAAGAAAAGAATTTCTTTTTTAGAAGAACAAAATTCTGTTTTTATGAAAAATATTGAAAATGAAAAACAAAAATTAATAAATGAAAAACAAAGTCTTGTATGTAAGAATTGTGAATCTCTATCTTTTCAAATTGTGCAACTTAAAAGAGTTTTAGAAAGATACGAAAAAGGTCAAATTGGCTTGGAAGAAATTCTTAAACATCAAAGATATCCTAATGATAAAAGTGGATTAGGATATTCTAAATTTTCAAAACCAAGTACCAATGAGACCATTTTTGTAAAAGCAAGTGGACAAGTTGCTAAAGAAAAGAGAAGCAATTCTAAAAATCAGCATCAAAATCATAACAAGATAAAAGTTGTGAAGAAAAAGAATTATGTTCCTAGATATAGAAGTCACTTTCAACCTACGTGTTCTTATTATGGAATTAAAGGTCATACACCTAATGCTTGCTATGTGCGTAATATTGGTGTTGCTAAAGGGCATTATGTGTGGGTTGAAAAAGGTACTAACTATCAAGGACCCAAAGCAATTTGGGTACCTAACACTACTTAATTTTGTGTTGTAGGTATGCTTCAAGACAACGTCTAATCAATGGTATCTGGATAGCGGTTGCTCGAAGCATATGACGGGAGACATAAACAAATTTTCAAGTCTATCATTAAAGGCCAAAGGATACGTCACTTACGGTGATGATAATAAGGGAAAAATTCTTGGAGTTGGAACCATTGGTGCACCTCCATGCACAATCATCAAAGACGTTCTTTATGTGGAAGGCCTTAAACACAACCTACTTAGCATAAGTCAATTGTGTGACAAAGGGTTCCGAATCAACTTCACAAAGGAGGAATGCTTGATAGAACACGAAGTCACTCATGACATTTTGCTAAAAGGTAAAAGATATAATAACATTTTTCTGATTTCTTTTGATGACTCTTCCTTAAAGGTAAAGTGTCTTATGACAAACAACAACGAGGCATGGCTTTGGCATAAAAGATTTGCTCACATCCACATGGAGCATCTAAACAAATTAATAAAGCATGATCTAGTTGTTGGACTCCCAAAAATAAAATTCATCAAGGATAAATTATGTGATGCATGTCAAAAGGGAAAACAGACCAAGACAACTTTCAAATCCAAGCAAGTGGTTTCTACATCAAGGCCACTTCAATTGTTTCATATGGATCTTTTTGGTCCATCAAGAACAAAAAGCTTAAGAGGTAATTTCTATGCTTTAGTTATTGTTGATGATTTCTCTCGATACACATGGACATTGTTTCTAGTGGAGAAAAATGATGCTTTCAAAGCATTCAAGAAGTATGCGAAGCAAATTCAGAATGAGAAATCACTTACCATAGCCTCTATAAGAAGCGATCACGGTGGAGAATTCCAAAATTCAGACTTTGAAGATTTTTGCTAAGAGCATGGAATTTCTCATAATTTTTCAGCACCAAGAACACCTCAACAAAACGGTGTCGTAGAACGGAAGAATAGATCACTAGTTGAGCTTGCAAGGACAATGCTCAGTGACGCAAACCTTCTTAAATATTTTTGGGCAGATGCAGTTAGTACAACATGCTTCGTAAGCAACCGTGTCAATATTCGACCACTTCTCAAAAAGACTCCGTATGAGTTGTTCAAGGGTAGAAAACCAAATATAGCATTCTTCCACATATTCGGATGCAAATGCTTTGTTCTCAACAACAACAAGGATAATCTCGGTAAGTTTGATGAGAAATCCGACGAAGGTTCCTCACAACAATAAGAAGAGACTTCAAAGAATCAGGAAACACCACAAGAAGATGTCACTCAAATCATTGAAGAACATCAAGATCTTCCGAAGGAATGGAGAACACATAGAGATCACCCGATAGATAAAGTTATTGGTGATATTAGCCAAGGCGTTGCAACTCGACTTAATCTAAAAGATGCTTGTCTCAACATGGCATTTGTGTCTCAAATTGAACCAACCAAGATTGATGAAGCCTTAGGCAACGACCAATGGATTATAGCAATCCAAGAAGAACTCAATCAATTCGAAAGGAATCAAGTTTGGAGTCTTGTACCAAGACCAGACCATAAGCACATCATAGGAACAAGATGGGTGTTCAAGAACAAACTTGACGATAATGGGATCATAGTTCGTAACAAAGCAAGATTGGTCGCACAAGGATACAACCAGGAGGAAGGAATTGATTTTGATGAAACGTTTGCTCCGGTAGCAAGGTTAGAAGAAATTAGATTACTACTTGCTTACGCTTGTTCTGTGAATTTTCAATTATTCCAGATGGATGTCAAAAGCGCTTTCCTGAATGGCTACATCAATGAGGAAGTCTACGTCAAACAACCTCCGGGTTTTGAAGACTTCAAGAATCCCTCACATGTTTACAAACTAAAAAAGGCACTCTACGGACTAAAACAAGCACCAAGAGCATGGTATGACCGCCTTAGCAATTTCTTATGTGAGAAGGGATTTACAAAAGGAAAGGTTGACAAGACATTGTTCATAAAGAAGATCAAAGGAAACACTTTATTGGTCCAAGTCTATGTCGACGACATCATCTTCGGATCAACAAACAAAGAGCTTTGCAAAGAATTTTCACTTATGATGCAAGGAGAATTCGAGATGTCCATGATGGGAAAATTGAATTATTTTCTTGGACTACAAATCAAGCAAACAAAGGATGGTATCTTCCTCAACCAATCCAAGTATTGCAATGAATTGTTGAAGAAATTTGATATGGATAGTTGCAAGGTGATGTCCACTCCTATGGGATCCGGAACGTACGTTGATCAAGATGAATCTGGTACTCCAGTTGATATAACAAGATATCGAGGTATGATCGGTTCATTACTATATTTGACGGCAAGCCGTCCTGACATTATGTTTAGCGTTTGTTTGTGTGCACGCTTTCAAGCAAGCCCGAAGGAATCGCATCTCACAGCCGTAAAGAGAATCATAAAGTATCTCAAAGGGACAATGAACGTCGGATTATGGTATCCTAAAGGTAGTACTTGTTCTTTAGTTGGTTATTCTGACGCTGACTATGCAGGATGTAAGACCGATAGAAAAAGCACAAGTGGTATGTGTCACATTCTCGGGAATGCATTAGTGTCATGGGCCTGCAAGAAGCAAGCGTGTGTGGCACTCAGTACAGCTGAAGCGGAATATATTGCAGCAGGAAATTGCTGTGCACAAATTCTGTGGCTCAAGCAACAACTCCTCGATTACGGTATAGATCTCGGTTGCATTCCTCTTCGATGTGATAATACAAGTGCCATCAACATTACAAAGAATCCGGTCATGCATTCAAGAACAAAACATATAGATATCCGGCATCACTTCCTTCGAGATCACGTGTTGAATGGAGATGTAGATGTTACTTTCGTTGACACACACAATCAACTCGCCGACATCTTCACCAAACCTTTGGCGAAAGAACCATTCTACAAAATTCGGCGAGAACTTGGGATTCTTGATGAAGGTGACATCTAACCTTTTTCTCTAATATGTGTATGCATTATTTGTGTTGTGTTTTCATGTGTATGCATTCTGTTTTTAAGTATTTTTAAAAAATTCGAGTGTGTTAATCGATTAATCAAATGGGTTAACCGATTAACACTGTTAAATTTTCAATTCTGACTCAATTTTTAATGTGTTAACCGATTAACCTATATGGTTAACCGATTAACACTGTTAAATTTTCTAAAAATCAGAAACGAAAATTAATTAGATTTTTGAAATATTATATGTGATAAATGCATTTTTTATGTGGTCAATATTCTCTTAAGTGTCCAAATTCATATCCTTAAAACTTTTCCTCTTCTTTGACTCATTTTTGGAACTTCCCTCTTCAAACCCTAAGTTTTAAAAACCCACTATCTCTCTCCCACTATCTAAGTTGGATAACTCCTCATAACCATCCCCACAACTTCTCAAACCCTAACTTCCTCAGAACCCACAAATCCTATAAATTCAGCAAACCCCATTCACTCAACATCTCTCAAACTTTCATCCATGGCATCCTCACACAAGGGCAAGGGAAAACTTCCTGAATATGCTTCTGCTTCTGAAGACGACAGCATTCCCATGGAGTCTACCAAGAAGAGGCGAATGGACTTCAAGGTTCGTGTCCGACAACTTCTGTCGGTAAAGTATGTGAATCTTAAAGCATTTCCAGCATCTTCATTTGATTTCCCTGCACTGCTTGAGTATCAGCACATAGATAAGTTTATTTCATACTCTGGTATCATTTATCCAGACTTGGTTAAAGCTTTTATGAATAAATTGGCTATATATCTAGATATTGATGAAAATTATATGATCAGTTATGTGGTTAGAGAACATGAGTTTACTGAGAAACTGTCCACCATTGCTAGACACCTCAAAATACCTTCAAAAGGTTTTTTCTTAAGGAAGGGTGTCAACCATGTTGATGGGTTATAGGCAAACTATGACAAAATGGAGTACTATTATCAGATCTGTCGGTTCCCCAAAGAGACGGTCATAGCAAACTCTCGGACCGCATGCATGTTGTGTTATGCGAAAAACCTGACGGTTTCCGATAGAATGCTGCACTATGTGATCTGTTATGTTCTGATACCCAAAGATTCAAATCATTCACAAATTAATGACTTGGAGATGCAACTGATGTATGCAATCAAGAACAGAATTAGGGTGAACTGGATTTTGACTATCATGTACCATCTTCAGCAACAACTTCACTGCATAACAAGGTTGCCGTATGCACGGTTGATTTCAAGGATTCTGGAGTTGACCGAATTGGACCTCAACAGAGAACCGTCCACCAAGATGAAACCTACCACAAATGAAATCAATGAGATCAACATTGTTAAGAATACGGGTATCATCAAGGAAGCTAACGGAACATACCGATATGCAGATGACGGTCCTGCCAATCAAGCCTATCCTATTCCCGAAGGAGGACTAACCAGTGAATTTATCTATACTACCATTATGAACCAGCATAGGGAATCCATGAATATGCACCGCGAAACCTCCAGAGCTATTGCCTCTCTCCGCAACCTTGTTCTTAATCCTCAACATTCAACCACCAGGGTCGTGGAAGATGAGATTGAAGAAGCAGATGATAGTGAGGAAGAAGAAGAAGACGAGGAGGATATGGCTGATGAGGACATTTAGAGAATATGTTGTTGTTGCTGTCTTTTATTGCTTTCTAGTTATTAAGTTTTAAGTTTATGTTCTTAACTTTGTTTCATTTGCGTTGTACTCATACACTACTTTGGTTGCACTCTGTTGCATGTTTAATTCTATTTTCGTATGTTTTGCTTACCTACGTGATTGTTCTTTTGATTGCTTTCATAATTATCGATAATTTCTAGTTTTGTTTGAAAGCTCCTTCCTTTTTGCTAATGACAAAGGGGGAGAAGAGCTTTGGCTTTCTAATGTCTATGTGTGCAGAATTTTTGTCTGTTCTTAGCCTCTGTTTTTAGAAAGGGGGAGTTCATGGACATAGGGGGAGAAACAAGACCAGAACCAAAAATCGTCAAAGCACTGCACAAGACTCAATTGGTTGTAAGTGGTTGTCATCATCAAAAAGGGGGAGATTGTAGAAGCATGCTTCATCTCAAGGTTTCAAGGTTTTGATGACAACAACAACATGACTCAAGATCATTTCATCTGTGCAAAAAGTCAAAAGCTTTCAAAAGACCAAGATCAAAGTATTATGAAAGTGATCAACATTCAAGCTTCATGTACATTTGCTCGATCATCTTTCAAGACTTGGACACAAGCTATGGTATATCAATTCTCTACTTTAATTGATATACAAGTGTTCAAAACTATAAAATATTTTTGCATAATGCATTAACATGTTTTGAAATCATTTGGAATTGGTATTGTCATACCCCAAATTTGTCCAACATGTTTATATACTCGCCCTTTATCTATCATATGATGTTTCTATCAGAAGGTTGAAATGAATCGAGTCAAGTTTCATGTTGGGTTTTATCAGGGAGGTCATAAGTGAAGATGTTTCGTGGTTGAAGATTATTCGGGGCCAGATCATTCCTATTTTAGGGATTTTGTGTAGTAAAGTTCTTGTTTTATGTTTCCATGATTAAAACATATGCAAGTGAAGCTTCAAAGGAACTCCTGGCATAATTCAAGAGGTGATTCTTTTTGAATAAATAAATCCTCAACCATGAGGTTGTTTCAAATTTTATAAATTTGATTCATTTTTATTCTTATTAATATTATTATTACCCCCAATTTTTCTTTTTTGAATTTAAATTGATTACTAGATTGTGAAAAATCTTGTTGTGGAGATTCAATTTGGTCCTTTTTCCTTCCTTTGTTTGGATTTTTCCACAATCAAGTGCTTAAATTTGAAGGTGATTTTATCATGGATCATGTGATTGGTGGGAAGTTTAAACTAGGAAGGAAAATTGGGAGTGGCTCTTTTGGAGAGCTCTATTTAGCACTTAATATACAAAGTGGAGAGGAGGTGGCTGTTAAGCTGGAATCTGTGAAGACCAGGCATCCACAGCTTCACTATGAGTCGAAATTGTATATGCTTCTTCAAGGAGGAACGGGTATTCCCCACCTCAAATGGTTTGGTGTTGAGGGAGAGTACAATGTCATGGTTATCGATCTTCTTGGACCAAGTCTGGAAGACTTATTCAATTATTGTAACCGGAAATTTACATTGAAATCAGTGTTGATGCTTGCTGATCAATTAATTAATAGAGTTGAACACATGCATTCACGAGGCTTTCTTCACCGCGACATAAAGCCAGACAATTTTCTGATGGGCCTCGGACGTAAAGCAAATCAAGTGTACGCTATTGACTACGGCCTTGCGAAAAAATATAGGGATCTTCAGACTCACAGGCACATACCATACAGGGAAAACAAGAACCTTACCGGCGCAGCACGCTATGCAAGTGTCAACACTCATCTTGGAATCGAACAAAGCAGAAGGGATGATCTGGAATCTCTTGGTTATGTGCTCATGTATTTCTTAAGAGGAAGTCTTCCCTGGCAGGGACTGAAGGCTGGAAACAAAAAACAAAAATACGATAAAATCAGTGAGACAAAGGTGTCAACTCCGATAGAGGTGCTGTGTAAAGCATATCCCTCTGAGTTTGTATCATACTTCCACTATTGCCGATCATTGAGGTTTGAAGACAAGCCAGATTATTCATATTTAAAGAGACTTTTCAGAGATCTATTTATTCGAGAAGGATATCAATTTGACTATGTTTTTGACTGGACTGTATTGAAATATCCACAGATCGGTAGCAGCTCTAGAGGACAACATCACGGCAATAACAAATAAACTTTTTCCTAAACCCTCAGCAGCTTTAATCACGCACTACTCCAATTTCTCCCGCTTGCGACCACCACAGAACCGATACAGACCTGCACGTACACAGAAGGACAACATAAGCTCACAATGAATGTCAGACATAGTCCAAAAAGCCACAAGCCCTCGTACAGTTTCACCTCATAAACAATCTCATGATACTCCTGATAGCACATGTGCCCAAGTGGTGGTTACAAAGTCTGAAAACATTAGTAGTAGGTGGGTCCAGGCCACAGAAAAAGAATGCATCTCTTGCTTTGCCGGTGATATTAACCCGCTTGAAGCAGAAACAGGAGTCGTGTTCGGAAGATCCTTGTAATGTTTTAGAGCTGTCTGGTATGGCTGATGGTTTTATGGGAGAGGGTCATGTGGGTTGTTCTGGAGGTTTTGGTGAAGTTACTGAGGGGTCTGGAGATGGTTTGAGAAATGAATGTGAGATTGATGATTTATTACAGTTGGAGATGGGTGCTGAAGATGGTTGTCGAAATAGTTTGGGGGGTTGTTCTGAGGATATTGATGTTTCTGATTTTATAAGTGGTGGACTGCACTCGGAGGGAAATTTTCAAGATGAAGCGAATGTCGACCTTCCAAATAGTTTGCAGAAGCGTTGTGTTGAACAGGGGGAGCAGAAGGATGAGAAGAGTGTTGTTTTATCATTGGCAGGAGATGGTTCGGAAGTTGTGGAGGGCAAAAACGACGGTACTGATTTGATAGCAAGTGCTGTCAACTGTGTGCTAGACGCTTCACATTCTGACGTTTCCCTTGAGTCAGATTTCATGAGAGATTGGCTAGTTGATTGCATCCAGAAAAATGAGCCAGAAGGAATTATGAGAAATGCAGAGAGCTTGCCAAAGGTTGTAGAAAATTGTGATTATGATGGTTTAGATGGGATGGAAGCCAATTCTTGCTGGCAGATGTCTTCTTCGTCTGATGTGGAAGTGCCGTCAGGTGCTTTACTTATAGACACAAAACTAGAAAGCACAAGTGATAAGCTGCACAATCAAAAAAATGGTGTGGATTGTGACAGTGCCTGCGAAGAAAAGATAAGAGCCACTGTTGATAAAGAAATCAATGATAATTCACGTGTACAATCATCGCGCTCACCAGATTTTCATAGGACCTCAAGGACTTCACCTGCAGTTGATTCACTATGTCATCCTACCTTGCTGGATCCAGGGAGTGAATTGAAGAATGACATATTGCAAATAGAAGATAATTTCTGTATATTGAAGGATTGTTCTGCAGATGGAACTGCTAGCTCTACCGTTGGAAAACCATTTTATCCCGAATCAGGCCAGTACTCTTCTGTTTTAATCACCAGTAGCTCTCCAAAGGATGTCCCAGATCTTCTTTCCAAGGGTAACGATGTTTCCGTCAAGGATACTTGTACTGCAGACAATCCTGGACAGCCAAATAGTGATGGACAAGAAGCTGTTGAAGTTGATTATATCACTGAAAGCACACTGTTACCTTCTCAAAGTAACAGTCAAACAACCAAATTTGGTCGTCATACACAGACCAGAAAGGCTTCTAGAAAATCCACAAGCAAAGCCAGTGTAACACATCCAAGCGGGGGTATGAAGATAAACTTAGAGGCTGCTAGGAAGAAAAGAAGTTGTTTATCCAAACCAGGCCGCTCTTCTGCCTGGGGATTAATGGGAAATATTGAACAGTTTTTTCAGTATGAAAAATGAGCTTGAGGTTAGTGAAGCCACGTGCCAGAATGTTGGAAAGGCTAGAAACAACTGTCAAGGTGGGAAAACAACTAAGAATAGTACAAGTTCTAGCTCATTAAGTTCAGTTCCAAAGTATAATGTTTCAACTTCAACTACTCGTTTTCGTCTGAAGATCAAGTATGGAAAAGAAAATGATTTACCGGCTTCTGCTTCCTACAAGGGGCCTGATTCAGGTTCCCAGAAAGTAA
Organism: Lathyrus sativus; assembly: GCA_963859935.3. Classification (NCBI taxonomy): domain Eukaryota; kingdom Viridiplantae; phylum Streptophyta; class Magnoliopsida; order Fabales; family Fabaceae; genus Lathyrus; species Lathyrus sativus. Next base: position 82,736,946 of record OZ012735.1, on the reverse strand, counting down.
TCAGCAATTCTGCAGATAGAATTTCTGTAGTGTTGGCTTTAAACAGTGTAGGGTCATTCAGAAATGACCCAGACAAGGATTGTGTGGTTCTAAATGGACACACTGTAAATAGCCAGTTAGAAAATTCTAAAATAACAGAGAAGTCAGAAGGGGATGCAGAGGAACCATGTCATGCAGTTCCTCCAGAGAGAGTGGTTGAAGCATTAGTTAAGCCAATTAATAATTCAGCCACAGATCCAGGAACATCACCTGATTCAGAAGTCATTGATTCAATTCCTGAAGTCCAGGTTGGAGAAAGACATGAAGATGTACATCTTGATGTGTTAGGTTCTTCTAATGAGTTAAATTCTAATCTGGATGTTACCTTCGAGAAGAGAGGGAAGAATAAAGACAAGCTTATTGGTTCAGGCAATTGTATCACAGAGGATGGATCACATGGTCAACTAGGTAATAATGGAGCTATGCATTCAAAGAATCAAAGACATAAGAACTGTAGTGACTTGGCTAGCTCTCTAGAATTGTCTACTTCCACTGAGGTAAGCAAATCTATAAAGAGTGAAGAGTTGGCTGCAGAATCATTGCCCCTTTCTGGAGAGACTGTACTTGGAGGTTCTGGCAAGGCTTTGAAAGCTAAAAGTCACGCGACAGTCAAGACAGTTGGCAAAACATTTGGTGGTCATGAATTTTCTAAATTCCAGGGTTCCGAGGACCTTCCGTCTTCTACAAGACCTTTGGGTCGTAAACTACCTAAAAGTCTTGAACCTACTAGTAAATTTAGCAAGGCCAAAACCAACGCTACTGGCTCGACAAGTAGGAAAAAGACTACTACTAGACGTAAGGAGAAACAGAAAGTGCCAGTAAACAAAAGTGAAGTCAAGGGAAAGGGTCTCTCTCTCAAAGTTACACATGAAGTGAAAGATTGCCCTCATTTAGCAGATGTAGATGGAAATCATAAGTTGGACGCCGTTGTAAAAATTAATCCTAGTGACAACAGAGTATCAGATGCAGACATCATGCATGGTTCGGGTTTGGGAGAACAACCTCAGTCACCGCGTAATGCGTGGGTGAGCTGTGATGATTGCCACAAGTGGCGGCGTATTCTAGCTCTGCTTGCAGACCGGATTGATGAAACTAACTGCACCTGGACTTGCAAGGACAGCGGTGATAAAGCTTTTGCTGATTGTGCTATTCCTCAAGAAAAATCAAATGCAGAGATTAATGCAGAATTAGGATTATCATATGCATCTGGTGAAGAAGATGTACGAGATGACTCCAAAAATTATAAGGAGTTGGAATATCGACTACCAATGGTTTCCCAAGGGTCATCTTTCACCCACATTTCCACCAATGAGTTTCTGCACCGCAATCCGAAAACTCAGACTATTGACGAGGTAATGGTTTGCCATTGTAAGCCACCTCCAGAAGGAAAGTTGGGATGTGGGGATGAATGTCTAAACCGGATGCTTAACATTGAATGTGTGCAAGGAACTTGCCCATGTGGGGACCGTTGTTCTAATCAGCAGTTCCAAAATCGCAAGTATTCCAGACTGAAGTGGTTTAAATGTGGAAAAAAAAGGTTATGGACTGAAGGCACTCGAGCGGGTAGCGAAAGGTCACTTTATCATTGAATACGTTGGAGAGGTCCTTGACATGCATGCATATGAGGCGCGTCAAAGAGAGTATGCTTTGAAGGGGCATAGACATTTCTATTTTATGACCTTGAACGGTAGTGAGGTGATAAATGCAAGTACAAAAGGAAATTTGGGGCGTTTCATTAATCATAGTTGTGATCCTAACTGTCAGACAGAAAAGTGGATGGTGAACGGGGAAATCTGTATTGGATTGTTTGCATTGCGGCATATCAAGCAGGATGAAGAATTGACGTTTGATTACAACTATGTAAGGGTTTTTGGTGCTGCTGCCAAAAAATGTTATTGTGGTTCGCCTCATTGTCGAGGTTATATAGGCGGCGGTGATCCACTTAAAGATGAGCTTATAGTTCAAGGTGATTCAGATGATGAATTTCCAGAACCAATGATGCCTCTGAGAATGGTGAGGTTTCTGGTACCGAGTCTGTTGATGGTGAGGAATGTTCTCGAGAAGAACACCAAGAGAATAGGGATCATGAACATGATAAGGCTGAGAGTGAAGGTGAAGCTGAAGGAATGGCAGATGCCAATGATGAAGGAGATGGAGCCACATTGTCATACTCTGAACGTTTTCTTCTCACGGTAAAGCCTCTGGTAAAACATGTTTGCCCGGTGGTGCACGGGAAAGAAAAGAATGTTCAAAATTTTATGGAAATGATTCCTTTTATGTGCTGTTTAGACTTCATCAGACATTGTATGAGAGGATACAATCAGCCAAGATAAACTCATCCTCTGCTGAAAGAAAATGGAGAGCTTCAAATGATACAGTTTCTACTGATCAATATGGCAGGTTCATGAGTTCTCTTTACAGTTTGCTGGATGGCTCTTCTGATAATTCAAAATTTGAAGATGACTGTCGTGCTATTATTGGAACTCAGTCGTATGTCTTGTTCACGTTAGACAAGCTGATATATAAACTTGTTAAACAGCTTCAAGCTGTTGCCATTGCTACTGATGAGATGGATAGCAAACTTCTTCAACTATATGCATATGAGCAATCAAGAAAACCTGGAAGCTTTGTGGATATAGTTTATCATGAAAATGCACGTGTTCTTCTTCATGATGAGAACATATATCGTATTGAGTGTTCGTCTACACCGCCCCGATTGTCTATTCAGTTGATGGATTACGGACACGATAAGCCTGAAGTGACTGCTGTGTCAATAGATCCTAATTTTTCAGCCTATCTGCACGACGACTTCTTATCTGTTGTCCCCGACAGCAAGGAGAAATCCGGAATTTTCTTAAAAAGGAATAAGCTAAAATGTGCTTGGAGTGATGAATTTCCAAACCAGATTATGGATGGAGTACAAGTTACCAATGGTCTGGAATGTAAGATTGCTTGCAATTCATCCAAGGTTTCATACGTTTTAGATACAGAAGACTCTCTATTTCGAACAAAACGGAAAAGGAGAATTTTGTATCCGAACAATTCTTATCGTGAACAGACAACGTCGTCTTCAAACATTTGTTCAAGCAGAACACAGCGGTTCTGCAAATTATTTTCCGTCAAATGATAGTATCCAATTTCGAACACAGCAGTTTTGTTGTCCTCGGTAATTTCTGTCATGCATCAATGGTACTGACACCAGATGGTGACGAAACTGTATCCTAGAAATGGAGAATATGATGTTTTTGAGATATATAACTTTCTGGCGTTCTTCGCATCAATCCCAAGAACCAAAAAAGGCATACAGGGAGGAAGATGATGAGGCTCAGGAGATTGTGTACCTTCTGCAACAACAACTTCGTCTCCAATCAGCCCCTAGCCATAATAACAAAGAGGAAGAGCATTCTCTGCAGACCAAGAGTTTGTTTTCAGTTAAGAATGAAGAAATACCACATCAGCAAGTTTGTATCAGTAAAATTGTTGTGTTACCACAGTGAAAATCATGAGTAAATAACAGAAGATACAGTCAGCACAAACAGACGAAATTCAGAGACAAGAAAATAGGACAGCAGAGCCAGATTCACTAAAATGGAAAGACATGGTCTGGGCATCAGAAAGTGCTAGCAGAAATGATACACTATCATGATTCAAACATAAAAAAACCCTAATCTCCCATCATATATATTTTGTTACCATTCATTCAGAAAGGAGGCTGGTAGAGAAAAAAGGAGAGAAACCCTAACCATTGCAGCAGCCACCCCAAACTCTTCACCAATTTCATCCTCATCATCCACCCATTCTTGCAGCAACCTTAACCTTCGTTTCATTTCCCTCACCTTTGAACACCGTTTCCGAACAGCTCATACTACCACCTCAACTTCAAACCCAACTCAACATCCATCTTCCTCATAAACTCACTGTAAACTTTGCAACAAGCATCCAAACCACAGCAGTACTTTCATCGAACACGTGGTGAGCGAGATTGTAGACCATCAGAAATCAAGCTGCCATCGTTCCGATAACCAACCATCCACCGCCGCACCGCCAAAAGAAGAACAGAAACGGAAGTGAAGGAGAAGAGTGAGAAGTCGAAACCAAGCAGAAGGAGTTTCGAATTCGAGGTAGTTCGACCTTTGTTCATTACGTTTTCTTGCTCGCCATTTTCGCTTTGATTTTGTGGTTTTGGAATCTGAGTGTGTTGCTTGCAAGTGCCACGGTTGTGTTCGTATATCCCCAATGCATACGTGTTTGTATCTTTCTGTTTGGTCATCAAAAAAATCTAATGTCTTTTGTCTTTCTGTTTCTATTATTTTTATTGAATCTCAAATGAAATGTTTAGAGTTTTATAACTTTATTTTGGTAGATTTAAGTTATAGATATATAAATTTTTTTTTCTAATATATTGTAAATATTCTAATATCTATTTGTAAATATTTTAATATTTATTTTGTAAATACTATATGTATATTACTTTAGTTTTTCTAATATAATTTTTAGATTACTTTACATATCTAATTTGCTATTTATATTTTCTTTAAAGTTTTAAGAACCTTATCTTATTTATCTTAAGAGTTTTCTTATATATACTTAGAATGTCATTTCTCTTTTTGATTGGTTAGAACTTTGTAAAGTATATTGTTGTTTTAAAATTTTTTATTTTTTTTCCTTGTAAACGTTGGATCTGAGACCATTTCCCTTTCAACGCTTTTTCCTCCTAAAACTTCGGTCCCGTATCGAGTGTATCTCCAAAAACATTTTCAAACAAATTCTTGGTATTGGTTTAAAGAGAGAAGATTGGGTGTAGACCCCTTCTTCTTCGAGTGTTGGGATGCCCACTGTAGTGAGGGTGGTTTCGACACTCGTCTTTCAATACGAAGACGTTTTCAGTCCCTCCTATCCTAAAAAACCTCGGCTTTGTATCAAGTCCCTTTTAAACTATCTTTTAAATCATATTCTTTGTATTGAATTAAACGAGGGGATTAAGTGTAGACTTTCTTCCTCTCCGAGTGTCGAGATGCTCACTGTAGTGTGGGTGGTTTAGACACTCGTCTTTCAATACGAAGACTTTTCTACCCCTTTTCCTCCTAAGACCTCGGTCCCGCACCGAGTGACTTTTCAAACCTTCCTTCCTAAAAAACCTCGGTCTCGTACCGAGTCCTTTTTCAAACCATAATAATTTGATTTCTCTTTGTATCGAATTAAAAGAGGGGATTAAGTGTAGACTTTCTTCCTCTCCGAGTGTGGGGATGCCCACTGTAGTGAGGGTGGTCTCGATACTCGTATCTCGATACGAAGACGCGACTTTATCCACCATCTCGCTTTCACAACTTCATTCCGTGACCTTTCTCACCTAAAACTTCGGTCCCGTACCGAGTGCTTTTTCAAATCATTTTCGTAACAAAAACTTGAATGGTCGTGGAGTGGTTAGGCGTAGGCCTTCTCCTATCCCGAGTGCGGACGTTTACCGTAGGGTTCTCTGTCGCAAAGCACTTACCATTCAAAACCAAAAACATTTAATAAGAGAACGAAGTTCCCTTTGTATTGAATTAGAGAGAGAGGATTGGATGTAGATCTCTTCTTCTCCGAGCGTTGGGATGCCCACTGTAGTGAGGGTGGTTTCGACGCTCGTCTTTCAATACAAAGACGCCTCGTTCGCCACACCTTTTTTATAACAAAAGCTTTGAGATAACGAATTGGGTACTGCCCGTAGGGGTTACTATCCGAGGACTTGTCTCGCCCCCTAAAAAACAATCCAATCAATCAAATGTGACTTCTAGCCCCGCGTGGCAAAAACTAATCAATCTTTCAAAAGGATATGTTACGTCCGTTCTACCGCAAACAGGTAATGCCTAAGTCTCCAACGAATGAGCAGCAAAACACCTAACTGCTAGAATGCGCACGATAGCGTCATCCATAAAAAACATCAACACACCGTAGGCCGAACTACGGCTGCTCTGATTCTTTACTTTCTCAAGTAAAGATACGTAGGCACAAGGGCCACAATCCTTGCCGAGCACATCCCCCCATATCTGTAGTTCCCCGAACTACGTCGACTCTGACTTTCTCACATCCATTGAGAATACGTAGGCATAGGACTGCGAAGTCCTACCGAGTCTGTTTTTTCTCTTCTTCCCCCTGTTATCTCTCTTTTCCCAATTTCTAACCTTTCCCTATATCCTTTGAAACACTTTTATAGCATAATATTTAAGCAAATAAATTCACACGCCGACAAACAAAAGGTTCCCATCGAGTACGATGGATGCGAGGGGTGCTAATACCTTCCCCTCGCATAACCGGCTTCCGAACCCGTTCTTGGTTGCGAGACCATCTTATCCATTTCTTTCTTAAGGTTTTCTCGATATTTTCCTTTCCCCTCATGGGATAAATAAAGTTCGATGGCGACTCTTCTGTCTATCTTTTTCGCCTCCCCGTCGTTGCACGATGCATTTTTCGAGTAGCGACAGCTGGCGACTCTGCTGGGGACCCTCCTAGCGAGCCAGACCTATTTTGTTTGTCGTGTTTGTGTTTTATTTGCTTTTATTTTTTATTATGTTATGTTCACTAACTGTTGGGTTTATTTAGATGGTTTGTGAGATAAGGCTTTCTACCCGAGCTTTCAAGTACACACTAAGATAGGAGGTGGGTTCTTTCTGATTTGCGAGACTTAGGACTCGTTGAGTTGGATCGAATTCCACCGCTCAGATGAGACCCCGTTGGAATGATTATGTCTTACGTGTAGTCGTAATGACGTCTTTATTTCCGACGTGGGAGTCCGCGACTCTGAGGACCTTTGTAGAACCTTATTCCAAAGGTTGCTGAGACATGACTCTGTGTTCATCCTTTGAAGGGATTACCGTCTTACGAGTAGTTGTTATGATGGAAAACTTTCGAGGGCTAGTGCATGGGACTTTGTTTAAAAGCCTTTGGGATGCCCTCTTACAAACCAATAGATAACCCACCCGATGGGAGAAATATTTTGTGTTGTTTTGCAGGACCAGTGATCTTGATCTCGTTTTGTGTTCTTTATCATGTGCATTCATAAAACATTGCATTGCATATCATTTCTCGCATATCGAGGGACTTAAGAGACTGTGATTATCTCAGGTATTGGTGAATACAATGACTGACCAAAGAAAGCGAAGCACAAATTCCATCAAGTTTAGAGAACCAAAGCTGGAACTAATTCAAGACATTCTGATTGACGTACCAAAGGCTATCAAGATCAACTTTCAGGGGAAGTATGGGAAATTGCTTGATCTCCTCCATTCTAGGGTCGATACTTGGGCTTTGTTCGCTATGGCTCAGTTCTATGATGCACCTCTCAGATGTTTCACTTTTCAAAACTATCAGTTGGCCCCTACTCTTGAGGAATATTCTCACATTTTGAACATCAAGATTAAGGATCAACCTATATACACAGGATTGGAAGAAGAACCAAAACCTCCTGCCATTGCTCTTACTCTACGTATGACCAAAGAGAAAGTCAAAGAGGGTCTAACCAGTAAAGGGGGTGTTCAGGGTTTTCCATTGAAATTTCTGCTAGAAAAGGCTGCTGAATACAAGGTGGATGAAGATTGGGAAAAGTTCGGAATAAGTGTTGCTCTAATGATTTATGGGATTGTCCTCTTTCCAAATGTGGACAATTTCATAGACATCACTGCCATCGTTCTCTTCATGCAGAAGAATCCCATCCCTACACTCCTTGCCGATGTTTATCACTCTATTCATTGGAGGAGTGAAAAGAAGGCGGGAATGATCCAATGCTGCTCTCACCTACTATACAAGTGGTATGATTCTCATTTGCCCAAGAAAGGGCCGTTCATGGAAAACAAGAAGAAATTAAAATGGTCTCAACGCATCATGTCTCTGGAAGCTAGTGATATTGCTTGGTACTCTCCTGAGTACTATGATGTGGAAATCATTTTTAGTTGTGGAGAATTCAGTAATGTACCTTTGATCGGTAGGGCTGGTTGTATTAACTATAACCCAGTCATGGCATTACGTCAGTTGGGCTATGCTATGGAGGGCGAGCCCGAGGCAGAGAAGGTTCAGAGTTTCTTTTTGCTAGCCACATCAGAGGACCCTGCGTTTGTCAGGAAGATTGCTAAGGCTTGGGGTAAGATTCATACAAAGGGGAGGAAGGAGTTAAAAGCGAAGAATTGCGTGGCAAAGGAGCCATACAACCGGTGGTTACTAGCTAGAGTAGCTGAAAGGTCGTTACCATTTCCCTTAGAGCCCTCTATGCAAGAAACACCTCCTGCTCCCACTCATGTGTCCATAGAAGAATATGAAAAACTGAAGCTAATAGTGGAGAGATTGACTAAGGAGAACCAGGACCTTCAGAATGAAGTCCACCAAGCAAAGGTGGAGAGTGGTCAGTACAAAAGAAAGGTGGAGTTTGAACAGGATCAAGCAGCTGAAAGTAGCAAGAAGCTAAAATTAGAAACGGATCTGAGAGTCAGGTACCAACAGGGTTACGAAGGGGCTGATGCATCATTAACAACTCTCCGACAACGCTTAAAAGACACCAAAGCTTCTTGTGATAGGGCGTGGCACCTCTTTGAGATAGCCTCTGCCGAAAAGAAGGAAATACGAGAGAATCTTGAGGCCGATATTGGGGATCTTGAAGAACGACTGAGAAATGCCTTGACCCTAGCGGAAAATGAACGAAGACTCAAAGAGGAGGCATTGAAAGACTCATATGTCACGTCTGACCTGTGGAATAACAAATGTCAAGAATTGGAAACTGCCCAAGAAACAGCCCTTCTGTGGAGGAATCGTTTCGAGGCTTTGCAGAGAGATAGTGCGCAGTGGCTCGAGAAGGAGGCTCAGCTCAATGAGTTGTTGGACACCCATGTGGATTCTATTTGTTATTACCAATCGACTCTAGATATGTGTCGTGCTAGGTACAACAATTTGGTGGAGCATTGCAACCTCATGATCCGTGATATCCCATGGAGGTTGGAAAGCGCCATTCAAGACTTGGAAGGAAATGATATCCCCCCTTCTGTTCACCACTTTATCCAGCTCTGCGACCAAATGGTTAGGAGGTTCATGTTTGAGACGAAGAAGCTTGAAGAACGTCTCCAAAAGAGAGAATTTTAGTTATTCAGTTATCTTTTGTAGCACGACTTGTAGTTTCGGCTTATTCAGCTTTTGTCTGTATGAATTTTTTTCTAAAAAATTAATGAAAAATTGCTTTTTGGTCCAAATTGTGCATTTCTTTATTATTCAGTCATGATTCTATGATACCAATGATAATCACAAGCCTCGAAAGTCTCTCGAGCATTTTGCATACGTTTGCGCATTTTTCTTTCTGCATTTCCTACAACCCGATCTTACACACCGCTTACCCCTTTCAGAAAGAGTAAAGCAAGCTGACTTCACGGCATCGGTATAACACAAGGAATAGCCAGAAGAGAATCATGGATCAGATAGAACAAGACCAGGCTACTATGAGGAGCGAGATGCTAGGCATGAAAACGCAGATGAATCAACTCATGGAGGTGATTCAGAATATGGCCAGGAGTCAAGAGGAGATGAGACAAGCAGCGGAGAGGAGCACTAATCAGACTTTGGCTGGTGCAATTCCCAATGCAAGTGGTGCAATTCCAATTCCTGTTGATGCCACCCCAACCCCTGTTGGGGCAATTCCTACTTCTGCCGGCGCCGTACCTATCAACACCGTCCCTCCGCCAGTCGGTACTACTCAACCTCATGGCACTGCGATCCCAATACCAGTCCAGTACGATGAACATGAGGGCTTCTATGAGAATTCAGCTGAAGCATGTGCACCCCAAACCGCTGAGTTGGAGAAAAAGTTCAAGGCCTTACAAGAGGTGGTAAGGGCATTGCAAGGCCCCGATGTTTTGGGACTGGATGCCGCTGAAATATGTCTTGTACCCGGAGTTAAGATACCTCCAAAGTTTGTAATTCCAACCTTCGAGAAGTACAAGGGTAACAGTTGTCCTAAGACCCACATAAGGTCTTACTGTAGGAAGATGGCTGCCTATTCTGATGACGAGAAGCTACTAATCCATTTCTTTCAAGATAGCTTAACAGAGGCATCCCTAGAATGGTATATGCACCTTGAACGATCCAACGTAAGAAGCTGGAAAGAGTTAGCAGACGCTTTCGTGAAGCATTATCAGTATAACACTGACATGGCTCCGAATCGTATGCAGCTTCAGAATTTGACTCAACAGCCGAATGAGTGTTTTAAGGACTTCGCGCAGAGATGGAGGGGAGTAGCTGCAAGGGTACAACCTCCACTGATGGAGAAAGAACTGACAGACCTATTCATGGGCACGCTACAAGGACCGATCTTTGAGCGGTTAGCATCCTCAACCTCCACGGTGTTTTCTGAACTTGTTATGGCTGGAGAGAGATTAGAGAGTTTCATGAAGGCGGGAAAAATTCAGAATGCAGGCGGATCTGCAAGCGGGGTCAAGAAGCCTTATCAGGGTTTCGCTAAGAAAAGGGAAGGCGAAGCTAGTGCAGTGTTCACCAATGGAGGGAGAACTCACCAAGGTTATCACCACATTGCTGCCATCGCTCCACAGCAACCACTTTCTATTCCGGCAAATCAGCCTGCGCCTCGGCAAAATCGACAACAACAACCCTATCAACCAAGACAAAATCAGTATCAAGGGCAGAGAAAGCCAGAAAGGAGGCTTGATCCAATTCCGTCCACTTACGCCAAATTGCTTCCGTTCTTGTTGAAAGCAGGTCTCGTTCAACTTAGGGAAATGAAAGATCCTCCGGATGTTCTCCCCTACGGCTACGATGTAAATGCGAGATGTGAATTCCACTCTGGCGCCCCAGGCCATAGCATCGAGAATTGTAAGGCTTTAAAATACATTGTGCAAAATCTTATCGACTCAAAAGCGATAAACTTTACCCGAAATACTCCGAACATCAAATCTAATCCAATGCCACCTCACCACTCAACAAACATGATTGAAGGCTCTAAGGGGATCCGATTAATTTCGGATATTGAGAAATTGAGGACCCCACTTTCCACTATTAAGGAGCAACTCTTGTTGAAAAACATTTACCCAGGATGTCCAACTAATTGCCATGTTTGCATGGACGGATCTCAAGGATGCGTTGAGCTAAAGAAGGGCATACAAGGCCTGATTGAGCAGGGTGTATTAGTAGCAGAACAACTATCAAAGATTGAGGAAGTTGCTACTCTTGAAATTTCGTTCGAAACATTGGAGATACCATATGATGATGGATATGAGCTTTGGATCCCAGTTGACAATTCGAACTGCACCCCATTGACCATACCGTGCGATGAGGAAGAATGGGACAACATGTATGGACATACTTCTATCCCACTGCAAATCCCGTATGATCCAGTTAAGATACCTATGTCTCCACCATCAATGAACCAGCTTGTCATTTCGACCCCATCTCCGTTTCCGTACAAGAGCACCAAGGCTGTACCTTGGTTATACGATGAAGCTGTTTTTCTCAATGGACAGAAGGTGGCAGAAGAAGATGTATTGGAAGAAAAGAAGGCTGTAGAGAACATCGTGGGAACCGGAGGCGTCACTAGAAGTGGTCGAATCTTCGCTCCGACTGCACCTCCTGTCAACAGCAGTGACAATACAAGGAAAGGTACTGCCGTACCGAGCACCAATGAACAGGGGCAGTCATCTAAACAGAAAGGCATCCCAAATGATGAAGCGGAGGAGTTTCTAAGAATCATTCAGAAAAGCGATTACAAAGTGATTGATCAGCTCAATCAGACGCCCTCGAAGATATCCATGCTGTCATTGTTAATGTGTTCAAAGGCCCATCAAGAAGCACTGCTAAAATTCTTGAAGGCAGCTCATGTGCCAGAGGAGATATCAGTAGTACAGTTTGAAGAAGTGGTGGGAAATATTGCATCAGGTCATATTTTGAGCTTTAATGATAGTGAATTACCTCCCGAAGGTAAAAATCATAACAAGGCCTTGCACATTACCATCGAATATGTGGATGTTGTATTCTCTAGGGTGCTCGTTGACACTGGATCATCGCTGAATGTATTACCCAAAAGCTCGTTGTGCAAGCTGTCAATTGAAGGACTTGTGTTGAAACCAAGTCAAACTATTGTAAAAGCTTTTGATGGAGCTAAGAGAACTGTGGTAGGCGAGGTTGACCTCCCGATCAAGATCGGACCTCATACTTTCATCATTACATTTTACGTAATGGATATATACCCCGCTTACAGTTGCCTTCTTGGTCGTCCGTGGATTCATTCCGCAGGCGCTGTAACTTCAACCTTGCATCAAAAGATCAAATTTATGATTAACAATCAGATGGTCATCATTGAGGGTGAGGAAGATGTTCTTGTGAGCCATCTTGCTTCTTTCCTCTACGTGGAAGTAGGAAATGAGGTGCATGAGACACCGTTTCAAGCTTTTGAAGTGATCAATGTTGAAATGATTTACGAAAAGCCAGCATCTTCAATAGTGACTTGGAAGGACGCGAGGACGGTGATAGAGGAAGGACATCCGCGAGGATGGGGCAGGGTGTTGGAATTGCCCGTCAACAAAAATGGAGTTGGTCTAGGCTACAAGCAGAAGAATGCAACCGATAAGGGCAAAGAGCTTGTAACTCAGTTGGTTTTTACTAGTGGTGGCCACCTTGTCGATGGTCAAGTCATGTTTTTGGAAACTGAAACCGAAGATCATGAAGAGCTGTGTATGGTGTATCCTAGGGCGCCTAATCAAACTTTGAACAATTGGAGAGTCGTTGAAATCCCCGAAGTTACTCTAGTAGATGAGTAATTCCCTTTTATTTTATCTAAAGGAAAAATCATATGCTCTGCCCAAGGCATATGTATCATGTTGTAGGGCCTTTTGCTTTTAAAGCATAACTTATCATCAATAAATAAACTTTCGCATCCAATTACGCTCTCTTTCTTTCATTTTTACTTTTTGCACATAAATTTATCTTTGAAAGACAATGTTTTGTTTTATTTTCCTTTTTTCGGTCAACCTTTTCTAAAAATATAAAAAAATAAGAATAAAGCATGAAGTCATTCATCGTGCAGATCTTCCCTTGCTCCTGTCAATAACGACCCCGCTATGGTCCAATATGACTTTGATAACCCGATCTACCAAGCCGACGAAGACTGCGAGGAAGATTGTGATCTCCCAGAAGAGCTAGCTAGACTATTGAAGCAGGAGTCAAAGGTCATTCAGCCCTACCAAGAAGAGGTCGAAGTCATCAACATGGGAACTGAGGAGGATGCCAAAGAAATCAAGATAGGCGCAGCTTTAGAGTCAGAGGTTAAGTCAAAACTGATAATATTGCTTCGAGAGTATGTTGACGTATTTGCTTGGTCTTACAAAGATATGCTCGGTCTAGATGAAGAGATTGTGATGCACAGACTACCTCTCAAGGAAGGCTGCCCGCCGGTGAAGCAAAAGTTGAGGAGAACAAAGCCAGAGATGTCTTTCAAGATCAAAGAAGAGGTACAAAAGCAATTGGACGCTGGTTTTCTGGCAGTATCCAACTATCTGCAATGGATAGCGAATATTGTCCCAGTACCTAAAAAGGATGGGAAGGTGCGAATGTGTGTAGATTATAGAGACCTTAATAGAGCGAGTCCGAAAGATGACTTCCCTTTGCCACACATTGATGTGCTAGTAGACAACACAGCCCAATTTTCTGTATTCTCATTTATGGATGGCTTTTCTGGATATAACCAGATTAAGATGGCGCCCGAAGATATGGAAAAGACGACTTTCATCACTCCATGGGGAACTTTCTGTTACAAGGTTATGCCATTTGGACTTAAGAACGCAGGCGCAACATATCAGCGAGCAATGGTCACTCTTTTCCATGACATGATACATAAAGAGATTGAGTGTTATGTAGACGATATGATTGCGAAATCCCAGACTGAGGAGGAGCACCTTATCCACTTGGGAAAGCTATTCGCCCGGTTAAGGAAATTCCAGCTGAGACTAAATCCCAACAAATGCACTTTTGGTGTAAGATCTGGTAAATTGCTAGGTTTTATTGTGAGCCAGAAAGGGATTGAAGTCGATCCAGATAAGGTCAAAGCTATCCAGGAAATGCCGGCCCCCAAAACTGAAAAAGAGGTCCGAGGATTCCTTGGGAGGTTGAACTATATCGCCAGGTTCATATCTCATCTAACGGCCACTTGTGAGCCCATCTTCAAATTACTTCGAAAGGATCAAGCCGTGGTATGGAACGATAACTGTCAGAAAGCCTTTGAGAAGATAAAGGAATACCTACAAGAACCGCCGATCTTGATGCCTCCGGTGCCCGGACGACCCCTGATCATGTACCTGACTGTGTTAGAGGGATCCATGGGATGCGTATTGGGACAACATGATGAAACCGGCAGGAAAGAGCATGCAATCTATTACCTCAGCAAGAAGTTTAATGACTGTGAAACGAGATATTCGATGCTCGAGAAGACATGTTACGCATTGGCTTGGGCAGCAAAACGCTTGAGACAATATATGCTCACCCATACGACTTTGTTGATCTCCAAGATGGATCCTGTCAAATACATATTCGAGAAGCCCGCTCTCACCGGGCGAGTAGCTCGTTGGCAAATGGTGTTAACAGAGTATGACATCCAGTATGTTACGCAAAAAGCTATCAAAGGGAGTGTGCTCTCTGAATACCTTGCCCACCAACCTATGGACAACTACCAGTCCATGCGCTTCGATTTCCCCGACGAAGACGTCATGTTTGCCAGAGATTATGCCACGCCAGGCCCAAATGATGGACCCGAACCAGGATCGCGATGGACGCTCGTGTTCGATGGTGCCGCAAATGCCAAAGGTTGTGGAATTGGGGCAATCATCACTTCTCCAACTGGATTTCACCTGCCATTCACCGCCAGATTATGCTTTAAGTGTACTAACAACATGGCCGAATATGAAGCCTGTATTTTCGGAATTGAAGCTGCCATTGATAATAGAATCAAGATTCTAGAAGTCTATGGAGATTCCGCGCTTGTCATATGCCAGATTAAAGGGGAGTATGAAACACTGGACCTCAAGTTAATTCCTTACAGAGATCATGTCTTGAAGTTAATCCCGTACTTTGATGAGATCACTTTCCATCACATTTCCAGAGGAGAAAATCAGTTGGCTGACGCTCTAGCAACACTAGCATCTATGTTTCAAGTCAAGTGGGAGAATGAGGCGCCATCCATCCGTTTAGAATATTTGGACGAACCCGCTTATTGCCTAGCGGCCGAGGGGGAAGAAGCTAAAACTGATAATCATCCTTGGTTCTATGATATCAAGCGATATCTAGAGACACAAGAATATCCAGAAGGCATAACTATCACTGACAAGAAGTATCTCAGAAAGCTCTCCTCAAAGTTCTTCCTCAATGGTGACGTGCTATACAAGCGGAATTACGATTCGGTTCTACTCAGATGCGTGGATAAACACGAGGCAAAGCGTATCATAAATGAAATGCATGAAGGATCTTTTGGGACACATGCTAGTGGTCATACTATGGTTAAAAAGATTTTGAGGGCAGGATACTATTGGATGACGATGGAAACGGATTGTTGTCTCCATGTCCAGTCATGCCACAAGTGCCAAATTTACGCAGACAAGGTCCATACTTCACCACTCCCTCTGAATGTTTTGACTTCGCCTTGGCCCTTCGCTATGTGGGGTATAGATGTAATCGGACGCATCGAGCCAACCGCTTCAAATGGGCACCGTTTTATTTTAGTGGCCATCGATTACTTTACCAAATGGGTAGAAGCGGCGTCCTATGCCAACGTCACTAAGCAAGTGGTGACTCGCTTCATCAAAAAAGAGATTATTTGTCGATATGGAATCCCGAACAAGATCATTACAGACAATGGTTCAAACCTCAACAATAAGATGATGAAAGAGTTGTGTGAAAACTTCAAAATTGAACACCACAATTCAACACCTTATCGCCCTAAAATGAACGGGGTTGTTGAGGCGGCAAATAAGAACATTAAGAAAATCGTCCAGAAGATGGTGAAGACTTACAAAGACTGGCACGAGATGTTGCCGTTCGCGTTGCATGGCTACCGCACCTCAGTGCGCACTTCCACAGGGGCAACCCCGTTTTCTCTCGTATATGGCATGGAAGCAGTATTGCCCATTGAAGTAGAGATTCCCTCCTTAAGGATTTTAGCAGACGTCAAGCTAGATGAGGCCGAATGGATACAAGCCAGACTCGACCAACTCAATCTCATCGACGAGAAACGCATGACGGCCATCTGTCATGGACAATTATACCAAAAACGATTGAAGAGGGCCTTTGATAAGAAGGTTCGCCCACGACACATCCAAGCAGGAGATTTGGTGCTAAGGAAAATTCAGCCAACTCACGTCGATCCAAGGGGAAAATGGGCACCAAACTATGAGGGTCCGTATGTAGTAAAGAAGGTTTTCTCCGGAGGGGCCTTGATCCTGTCAACCATGGATGGTGACGATCTCTCATCCCCTGTGAATGCAGATGCAGTTAAAAAATATTATGCCTAAAAGATAGACCCGGTGGACCCAAAAAGAAAATCCACGCAAAAATGGGCGTCCTGGTGGACCATAAAAATGGTTCAGGCAAAATTAGGGACTAGAAGTAAAAAAAAAGAGTATCCTGATAGGCTGAAAACCTGAAAAGGCGGCCTAGGCAAAAGTTAGGGATTCAAAAAGGCAGAACTGCATCTTGAAAAGACGTGTGAATTATTCCTCGTAACCATCAAGCTCTCGACTGAGAAAGGTCAATTCGATTCTGGCGCTCGAAAGCAAGGCATGAGGGGTCTTCAGAGACATATGGGCCATAGAAGATTTGAAACTTGGCAGGGACCATTTTCAACATTGTCTTAGTTTTTATATTTTCTTTCGAAAGCAATTACCTCTTTTAGGAATTGCCTCCTTTGTAATTTTCCCATTTATGGGTTTTCATCAATAAAATTACTTTCATCAAAGCTTTTTCTGTTTTTATTTACCCTTTGGTTGCAAGTTTCATTTATTTGATGATGGGTTTTGCATATAATGACATTATGGTAAATTAGATTAAGGGATAACTTACCCTCTTGGGGTAACTAAAGGGTGACCATGACTCTAAAGAGTACGCAGGAACATCATTCTAAATCTTGTAACAACTTGACTGACAAGGTCGTCAAACCCGGCAGAGCAGGCCATGAGCTGAGAATCTCAATACATCCAAATTCTTTATACATCATAAATAGATGATGTCGGGAAGTCAGGCTTATCTTTCACTTTCCCACCACCAAAGTCCGCCATGTCGGCACCTGCATTTCCATTACTATCCGCAATCCTATACATCATACGCATCGCATTCAACTTCATAAGTATCTTGCATCATGTACAGATCCATAATCATATCATACTTCCCCCAACTCTTGCATCTCCGCACATTAGCATTTGCACTACCGTTTCCATTTCCGTTTTTGGGACATCTTTATCATTCAGCATTAGCATGTGCGAGATCGGATCCAGGATCCATTTTGATGATTTTCAAGATCATCATCAGCCCAGTCAGGGGCATCCCTTGCAAAATCGTGGTTTTTTCCCACGAGAGTCAGAGGATATCAAGATCATAATCAGCCCGGTCAGGGGCACTATCTGCAAAAATGTGGGTCCTCCACAAAATCTCTTCAGAGAAGCTTATCCATCTTCAGCGATAAGTGGCAATCTCTTCAGAGAAGCTTATCCATCTTCAGCGATAAGTGGCAATCTCTTCAGAGAAGCTTATCCATCTTCAGCGATAAGTGGCAATCTCTTCAGAGAAGCTTATCCATCTTCAGCGATAAGTGGCAATCTCTTCAGAGAAGCTTATCCATCTTCAGCGATAAGTGGCAATCTCTTCAGAGAAGCTTATCCATCTTCAGCGATAAGTGGCAATCTCTTCAGAGAAGCTTATCCATCTTCAGCGATAAGTGGCAATCTCTTCAGAGAAGCTTATCCATCTTCAGCGATAAGTGGCAATCTCTTCAGAGAAGCTTATCCATCTTCAGCGATAAGTGGCAATCTCTTCAGAGAAGCTTATCCATCTTCAGCGATAAGTGGCAATCTCTTCAGAGAAGCTTATCCATCTTCAGCGATAAGTGGCAATCTCTTCAGAGAAGCTTATCCATCTTCAGCGATAAGTGGCAATCTCTTCAGAGAAGCTTATCCGATCCCTTTCACCCTTTTTGGTGTTAGGGTTGATTTTGTCTCCGCTCCATCATCCTTTTGGTGGGGGTCCAACATCTTTTTGGTGTCATGACTAGCGTGCTTGCCCATTATCCTTTTGGTAATGGATCCCCTATCATCCTTCTGGTGGTAGTGGCCGGTGTGAGTTTCGCTCCGTCATCCTTTTGGTGGGGGGTCTGTCATAGTCATTAATGTCAGATTGTGCGAGTGTGTTTGCTCTATCATCCTTTTGGTGATAGTAGCCGTGTGTGTTTCGTCATATCATCCTTTTGGTGATGGAAACCTTTTGCTAGTCTTTCAATGTTTACTCAGAGGTACACCTTTATCTATCATTTCAATTTCCGAGCATCTCTTTTCTTTTCGGATAAATTCAGGGTTTTCTTTATATCTAATTGACTTCTACCTCAGGAGAATGAATGCTGCAGCAATTCATTTCCTCGGTTTAAGCCAACTAGATAGGGGCATCTGTCATACCCCAAATTTGTCCAACCTGTTTATATACTCGCCCTTTATCTATCATATGATGTTTCTATCAGAAGGTTGAAATGAATCGAGTCAAGTTTCATGTTGGGTTTTATCAGGGAGGTCATAAGTGAAGATGTTTCGTGGTTGAAGATTATTCGGGGCCAGATCATTCCTATTTTAGGGATTTTGTGTAGTAAAGTTCTTGTTTTATGTTTCCATGATTAAAACATATGCAAGTGAAGCTTCAAAGGAACTCCTGGCATAATTCAAGAGGTGATTCTTTTTGAATAAATAAATCCTCAACCATGAGGTTGTTTCAAATTTTATAAATTTGATTCATTTTTATTCTTATTAATATTATTATTACCCCCAATTTTTCTTTTTTGAATTTAAATTGATTACTAGATTGTGAAAAATCTTGTTGTGGAGATTCAATTTGGTCCTTTTTCCTTCCTTTGTTTGGATTTTTCCACAATCAAGTGCTTAAATTTGAAGGTGATTTTATCATGGATCATGTGATTGGTGGGAAGTTTAAACTAGGAAGGAAAATTGGGAGTGGCTCTTTTGGAGAGCTCTATTTAGCACTTAATATACAAAGTGGAGAGGAGGTGGCTGTTAAGCTGGAATCTGTGAAGACCAGGCATCCACAGCTTCACTATGAGTCGAAATTGTATATGCTTCTTCAAGGAGGAACGGGTATTCCCCACCTCAAATGGTTTGGTGTTGAGGGAGAGTACAATGTCATGGTTATCGATCTTCTTGGACCAAGTCTGGAAGACTTATTCAATTATTGTAACCGGAAATTTACATTGAAATCAGTGTTGATGCTTGCTGATCAATTAATTAATAGAGTTGAATACATGCATTCACGAGGCTTTCTTCACCGCGACATAAAGCCAGACAATTTTCTGATGGGCCTCGGACGTAAAGCAAATCAAGTGTACGCTATTGACTACGGCCTTGCGAAAAAATATAGGGATCTTCAGACTCACAGGCACATACCATACAGGGAAAACAAGAACCTTACCGGCGCAGCACGCTATGCAAGTGTCAACACTCATCTTGGAATCGAACAAAGCAGAAGGGATGATCTGGAATCTCTTGGTTATGTGCTCATGTATTTCTTAAGAGGAAGTCTTCCCTGGCAGGGACTGAAGGCTGGAAACAAAAAACAAAAATACGATAAAATCAGTGAGACAAAGGTGTCAACTCCGATAGAGGTGCTGTGTAAAGCATATCCCTCTGAGTTTGTATCATACTTCCACTATTGCCGATCATTGAGGTTTGAAGACAAGCCAGATTATTCATATTTAAAGAGACTTTTCAGAGATCTATTTATTCGAGAAGGATATCAATTTGACTATGTTTTTGACTGGACTGTATTGAAATATCCACAGATCGGTAGCAGCTCTAGAGGACAGCATCACGACAATAACAAATAAACTTTTTCCTAAACCCTCAACAGCTTTAATCACGCACTACTCCAATTTCTCCCGCTTGCGACCACCACAGAACCGATACAGACCTGCACGTACACAGAAGGACAACATAAGCTCACAATGAATGTCAGACATAGTCCAAAAAGCCACAAGCCCTCGTACAGTTTCACCTCATAAACAATCTCATGATACTCCTGATAGCACATGTGCCCAAGTGGTGGTTACAAAGTCTGAAAACATTAGTAGTAGGTGGGTCCAGGCCACAGAAAAAGAATGCATCTCTTGCTTTGCCGGTGATATTAACCCGCTTGAAGCAGAAACAGGAGTCGTGTTCGGAAGATCCTTGTAATGTTTTAGAGCTGTCTGGTATGGCTGATGGTTTTATAGGAGAGGGTCATGTGGGTTGTTCTGGAGGTTTGGGTGAAGTTACTGAGGGGTCTGGAGATGGTTTGAGAAATGAATGTGAGATTGATGATTTATTACAGTTGGAGATGGGTGCTGAAGATGGTTGTCGAAATAGTTTGGGGGGTTGTTCTGAGGATATTGATGTTTCTGATTTTATAAGTGGTGGACTGCACTCGGAGGGAAATTTTCAAGATGAAGCGAATGTCGACCTTCCAAATAGTTTGCAGAAGCGTTGTGTTGAACAGGGGGAGCAGAAGGATGAGAAGAGTGTTGTTTTATCATTGGCAGGAGATGGTTCGGAAGTTGTGGAGGGCAAAAACGACGGTACTGATTTGATAGCAAGTGCTGTCAACTGTGTGCTAGACGCTGCACATTCTGACGTTTCCCTTGAGTCAGATTTCATGAGAGATTGGCTAGTTGATTGCATCCAGAAAAATGAGCCAGAAGGAATTATGAGAAATGCAGAGAGCTTGCCAAAGGTTGTAGAAAATTGTGATTATGATGGTTTAGATGGGATGGAAGCCAATTCTTGCTGGCAGATGTCTTCTTCGTCTGATGTGGAAGTGCCGTCAGGTGCTTTACTTATAGACACAAAAACTAGAAAGCACAAGTGATAAGCTGCACAATCAAAAAAATGGTGTGGATTGTGACAGTGCCTGCGAAGAAAAGATAAGAGCCACTGTTGATAAAGAAATCACTGATAATTCACGTGTACAATCATCGCGCTCACCAGATTTTCATAGGACCTCAAGGACTTCACCTGTAGTTGATTCACTATGTCAGCCTACCTTGCTGGATCCAGGGAGTGAATTGAAGAATGACATATTGCAAATAGAAGATAATTTCTGTATATTGAAGGATTGTTCTGCAGATGGAACTGCTAGCTCTACCGTTGGAAAACCATTTTATCCCGAATCAGGCCAGTACTCTTGTGTTTTAATCACCAGTAGCTCTCCAAAGGATGTCCCAGATCTTCTTTCCAAGGGTAACGATGTTTCCGTCAAGGATACTTGTACTGCAGACAATCCTGGACAGCCAAATAGTGATGGACAAGAAGCTGTTGAAGTTGATTATATCACTGAAAGCACACTGTTACCTTCTCAAAGTAACAGTCAAACAACCAAATTTGGTTGTCATACACAGACCAGAAAGGCTTCTAGAAAATCCACAAGCAAAGCCAGTGTAACACATCCAAGCGGGGGTATGAAGATAAACTTAGAGGCTGCTAGGAAGAAAAGAAGTTGTTTATCCAAACCAGGCCGCTCTTCTGCCTGGGGATTAATGGGAAATATTGAACAGTTTTTTCAGTATGAAAAATGAGCTTGAGGTTAGTGAAGCCACGTGCCAGAATGTTGGAAAGGCTAGAAACAACTGTCAAGGTGGGAAAACAACTAAGAATAGTACAAGTTCTAGCTCATTAAGTTCAGTTCCAAAGTATAATGTTTCAACTTCAACTACTCGTTTTCGTCTGAAGATCAAGTATGGAAAAGAAAATGATTTACCGGCTTCTGCTTCCTACAAGGGGCCTGATTCAGGTTCCCAGAAAGTAATCAGCAATTCTGCAGATAGAATTTCTGTAGTGTTGGCTTTAAACAGTGTAGGGTCATTCAGAAATGACCCAGACAAGGATTGTGTGGTTCTAAATGGACACACTGTAAATAGCCAGTTAGAAAATTCTAAAATAACAGAGAAGTCAGAAGGGGATGCAGAGGAACCATGTCATGCAGTTCCTCTAGAGAGAGTGGTTGAAGCATTAGTTAAGCCAATTAATAATTCAGCCACAGATCCAGGAACATCACCTGATTCAGAAGTCATTGATTCAATTCCTGAAGTCCAGGTTGGAGAAAGACATGAAGATGTACATCTTGATGTGTTAGGTTCTTCTAATGAGTTAAATTCTAATCTGGATGTTACCTTCGAGAAGAGAGGGAAGAATAAAGACAAGCTTATTGGTTCAGGCAATTGTATCACAGAGGATGGATCACATGGTCAACTAGGTAATAATGGAGCTATGCATTCAAAGAATCAAAGACATAAGAACTGTAGTGACTTGGCTAGCTCTCTAGAATTGTCTACTTCCACTGAGGTAAGCAAATCTATAAAGAGTGAAGAGTTGGCTGCAGAATCATTGCCCCTTTCTGGAGAGACTGTACTTGGAGGTTCTGGCAAGGCTTTGAAAGCTAAAAGTCACGCGACAGTCAAGACAGTTGACAAAACATTTGGTGGTCATGAATTTTCTAAATTCCAGGGTTCCGAGGACCTTCCGTCTTCTACAAGACCTTTGGGTCGTAAACTACCTAAAAGTCTTGAACCTACTAGTAAATTTAGCAAGGCCAAAACCAACGCTACTGGCTCGACAAGTAGGAAAAAGACTACTACTAGACGTAAGGAGAAACAGAAAGTGCCAGTAAACAAAAGTGAAGTCAAGGGAAAGGGTCTCTCTCTCAAAGTTACACATGAAGTGAAAGATTGCCCTCATTTAGCAGATGTAGATGGAAATCATAAGTTGGACGCCGTTGTAAAAATTAATCCTAGTGACAACAGAGTATCAGATGCAGACATCATGCATGGTTCGGGTTTGGGAGAACAACCTCAGTCACCGCGTAATGCGTGGGTGAGCTGTGATGATTGCCACAAGTGGCGGCGTATTCCAGCTCTGCTTGCAGACCGGATTGATGAAACTAACTGCACCTGGACTTGCAAGGACAGCGGTGATAAAGCTTTTGCTGATTGTGCTATTCCTCAAGAAAAATCAAATGCAGAGATTAATGCAGAATTAGGATTATCATATGCATCTGGTGAAGAAGATGTACGAGATGACTCCAAAAATTATAAGGAGTTGGAATATCGACTACCAATGGTTTCCCAAGGGTCATCTTTCACCCACATTTCCACCAATGAGTTTCTGCACCGCAATCCGAAAACTCAGACTATTGACGAGGTAATGGTTTGCCATTGTAAGCCACCTCCAGAAGGAAAGTTGGGATGTGGGGATGAATGTCTAAACCGGATGCTTAACATTGAATGTGTGCAAGGAACTTGCCCATGTGGGGACCGTTGTTCTAATCAGCAGTTCCAAAATCGCAAGTATTCCAGACTGAAGTGGTTTAAATGTGGAAAAAAAAGGTTATGGACTGAAGGCACTCGAGCGGGTAGCGAAAGGTCACTTTATCATTGAATACGTTGGAGAGGTCCTTGACATGCATGCATATGAGGCGCGTCAAAGAGAGTATGCTTTGAAGGGGCATAGACATTTCTATTTTATGACCTTGAACGGTAGTGAGGTGATAGATGCAAGTACAAAAGGAAATTTGGGGCGTTTCATTAATCATAGTTGTGATCCTAACTGTCAGACAGAAAAGTGGATGGTGAACGGGGAAATCTGTATTGGATTGTTTGCATTGCGGCATATCAAGCAGGATGAAGAATTGACGTTTGATTACAACTATGTAAGGGTTTTTGGTGCTGCTGCCAAAAAATGTTATTGTGGTTCGCCTCATTGTCGAGGTTATATAGGCGGCGGTGATCCACTTAAAGATGAGCTTATAGTTCAAGGTGATTCAGATGATGAATTTCCAGAACCAATGATGCCTCTGAGAATGGTGAGGTTTCTGGTACCGAGTCTGTTGATGGTGAGGAATGTTCTCGAGAAGAACACCAAGAGAATGGGGATCATGAACATGATAAGGCTGAGAGTGAAGGTGAAGCTGAAGGAATGGCAGATGCCAATGATGAAGGAGATGGAGCCTCATTGTCATACTCTGAACGTTTTCTTCTCACGGTAAAGCCTCTGGTAAAACATGTTTGCCCGGTGGTGCACGGGAAAGAAAAGAATGTTCAAAATTTTATGGAAATGATTCCTTTTATGTGCTGTTTAGACTTCATCAGACATTGTAAAAGAGGATACAATCAGCCAAGATAAACTCATCCTCTGCTGAAAGAAAATGGAGAGCTTCAAATGATACAGTTTCTACTGATCAATATGGCAGGTTCATGAGTTCTCTTTACAGTTTGCCCGATGGCTCTTCTGATAATTCAAAATTTGAAGATGACTGTCGTGCTATTATTGGAACTCAGTCGTATGTCTTGTTCACGTTAGACAAGCTGATATATAAACTTGTTAAACAGCTTCAAGCTGTTGCCATTGCTACTGATGAGATGGATAGCAAACTTCTTCAACTATATGCATATGAGCAATCAAGAAAACCTGGAAGCTTTGTGGATATAGTTTATCATGAAAATGCACGTGTTCTTCTTCATGATGAGAACATATATCGTATTGAGTGTTCGTCTACACCGCCCCGATTGTCTATTCAGTTGATGGATTACGGACACGATAAGCCTGAAGTGACTGCTGTGTCAATAGATCCTAATTTTTCAGCCTATCTGCACGACGACTTCTTATCTGTTGTCCCCGACAGCAAGGAGAAATCCGGAATTTTCTTAAAAAGGAATAAGCTAAAATGTGCTTGGAGTGATGAATTTCCAAACCAGATTATGGATGGAGTACAAGTTACCAATGGTCTGGAATGTAAGATTGCTTGCAATTCATCCAAGGTTTCATACGTTTTAGATACAGAAGACTCTCTATTTCGAACAAAACGGAAAAGGAGAATTTTGTATCCGAACAATTCTTATCGTGAACAGACAACGTCGTCTTCAAACATTTGTTCAAGCAGAACACAGCGGTTCTGCAAATTATTTTCCTTCAAATGATAGTATCCAATTTCGAACACAGCAGTTTTGTTGTCCTCGGTAATTTCTGTCATGCATCAATGGTACTAACACCAGATGGTGACGAAACTGTATCCTAGAAATGGAGAATATGATGTTTTTGAGATATATAACTTTCTGGCGTTCTTCGCATCAATCCCAAGAACCAAAAAAGGCATACAGGGAGGAAGATGATGAGGCTCAGGAGATTGTGTACCTTCTGCAACAACAACTTCGTCTCCAATCAGCCCCTAGCCATAATAACAAAGAGGAAGAGCATTCTCAGCAGACCAAGAGTTTGTTTTCAGTTAAGAATGAAGAAATACCACATCAGCAAGTTTGTATCAGTAAAATTGTTGTGTTACCACAGTGAAAATCATGAGTAAATAACAGAAGATACAGTCAGCACAAACAGACGAAATTCAGAGACAAGAAAATAGGACAGCAGAGCCAGATTCACTAAAATGGAAAGACATGGTCTGGGCATCAGAAAGTGCTAGCAGAAATGATACACTATCATGATTCAAACATAAAAAAACCCTAATCTCCCATCATATATATTTTGTTACCATTCATTCAGAAAGGAGGCTGGTAGAGAAAAAAGGAGAGAAACCCTAACCATTGCAGCAACCACCCCAAACTCTTCACCAATTTCATCCTCATCATCCACCCATTCTTGCAGCAACCTTAACCTTCGTTTCATTTCCCTCACCTTTGAACACTGTTTCCGAACAGCTCATACTACCACCTCAACTTCAAACCCAACTCAACATCCATCTTCCTCATAAACTCACTGTAAACTTTGCAACAAGCATCCAAACCACAGCAGTACTTTCATCGAACACGTGGTGAGCGAGATTGTAGACCATCAGAAATCAAGCTGCCATCGTTCCGATAACCAACCATCCACCGCCGCACCGCCAAAAGAAGAACAGAAACGGAAGTGAAGGAGAAGAGTGAGAAGTCGAAACCAAGCAGAAGGAGTTTCGAATTCGAGGTAGTTCGACCTTTGTTCATTACGTTTTCTTGCTCGCCATTTTCGCTTTGATTTTGTGGTTTTGGAATCTGAGTGTGTTGCTTGCAAGTGCCACGGTTGTGTTCGTATATCCCCAATGCATACGTGTTTGTATCTTTCTGTTTGGTCATCAAAAAAATCTAATGTCTTTTGTCTTTCTGTTTCTATTATTTTTATTGAATCTCAAATGAAATGTTTAGAGTTTTATAACTTTATTTTGGTAGATTTAAGTTATAGATATATAAATTTTTTTTTCTAATATATTGTAAATATTCTAATATCTATTTGTAAATATTTTAATATTTATTTTGTAAATACTATATGTATATTACTTTAGTTTTTCTAATATAATTTTTAGATTACTTTACATATCTAATTTGCTATTTATATTTTCTTTAAAGTTTTAAGAACCTTATCTTATTTATCTTAAGAGTTTTCTTATATATACTTAGAATGTCATGTCTCTTTTTGATTGGTTAGAACTTTGTAAAGTATATTGTTGTTTTAAAAAATTTTATTTTTTTTCCTTGTAAACGTTGGATCTGAGACCATTTCCCTTTCAACGCTTTTTCCTCCTAAAACTTCGGTCCCGTATCGAGTGTATTTCCGAAAACATTTTCAAACAAATTCTTGGTATTGGATTAAAGAGAGAAGATTGGGTGTAGACCCCTTCTTCTTCGAGTGTTGGGGTGCCCACTGTAGTGAGGGTGGTTTCGACACTCGTCTTTCAATACGAAGACGTTTTCAGTCCCTCCTATCCTAAAAAACCTCGGCTTTGTATCAAGTCCCTTTTAAACTATCTTTTAAATCATATTCTTTGTATTGAATTAAACGAGGGGATTAAGTGTAGACTTTCTTCCTCTCCGAGTGTCGAGATGCTCACTGTAGTGTGGGTGGTTTAGACACTCGTCTTTCAATACGAAGACTTTTCTACCCCTTTTCCTCCTAAGACCTCGGTCCCGCACCGAGTGACTTTTCAAACCTTCCTTCCTAAAAAACCTCGGTCTCGTACCAAGTCCTTTTTCAAACCATAATAATTTGATTTCTCTTTGTATCGAATTAAAAGAGGGGATTAAGTGTAGACTTTCTTCCTCTCCGAGTGTGGGGATGCCCACTGTAGTGAGGGTGGTCTCGATACTCGTATCTCGATACGAAGACGCGACTTTATCCACCATCTCGCTTTCACAACTTCATTCCGTGACCTTTCTCACCTAAAACTTCGGTCCCGTACCGAGTGCTTTTTCAAATCATTTTCGTAACAAAAACTTGAATGGTCGTGGAGTGGTTAGGCGTAGGCCTTCTCCTATCCCGAGTGCGGACGTTTACCGTAGGGTTCTCTGTCGCAAAGCACTTACCATTCAAAACCAAAAACATTTAATAAGAGAACGAAGTTCCCTTTGTATTGAATTAGAGAGAGAGGATTGGATGTAGATCTCTTCTTCTCCGAGCGTTGGGATGCCCACTGTAGTGAGGGTGGTTTCGACGCTCGTCTTTCAATACAAAGACGCCTCGTTCGCCACACCTTTTTTATAACAAAAGCTTTGAGATAACGAATTGGGTACTGCCCGTAGGGGTTACTATCCGAGGACCTGTCTCGCCCCCTAAAAAACAATCCAATCAATCAAATGTGACTTCTAGCCCCGCGTGGCGAAAACTAATCAATCTTTCAAAAGGATATGTTACGTCCGTTCTACCGCAAACAGGTAATGCCTAAGTCTCCAACGAATGAGCAGCAAAACACCTAACTGCTAGAATGCGCACGATAGCGTCATCCATAAAAAACATCAACACACCGTAGGCCGAACTACGGCTGCTCTGATTCTTTACTTTCTCAAGTAAAGATACGTAGGCACAAGGGCCACAATCCTTGCCGAGCACATCCCCCCATATCTGTAGTTCCCCGAACTACGTCGACTCTGACTTTCTCACATCCATTGAGAATACGTAGGCATAGGACTGCGAAGTCCTACCGAGTCTGTTTTTTCTCTTCTTCCCCCTGTTATCTCTCTTTTCCCAATTTCTAACCTTTCCCTATATCCTTTGAAACACTTTTATAGCATAATATTTAAGCAAATAAATTCACACGCCGACAAACAAAAGGTTCCCATCGAGTACGATGGATGCGAGGGGTGCTAATACCTTCCCCTCGCATAACCGGCTTCCGAACCCGTTCTTGGTTGCGAGACCATCTTATCCATTTCTTTCTTAAGGTTTTCTCGATATTTTCCTTTCCCCTCATGGGATAAATAAAGTTCGATGGCGACTCTTCTGTCTATCTTTTTCGCCTCCCCGTCGTTGCACGATGCATTTTTCGAGTAGCGACAGGTATAACACTTTTAAATTAATTATTTTTCAAAGATTTTACAGTGTTAACCGATTAACCATATAGGTTAATTGATTAACGCCCTAAAATTTTAAATTCTTTGGGCCAACGTTACAGTGTTAACCGATTAACCTATATGGTTAACCGATTAACACTGAACGTTTTCTGAAAAATTGTTTGATTTCAAGTTCAAAAATTATTTGAATGTTATACCTTTCCATGTGTTAACTCATACTCAAATATACCCTATTGAAAAGGTGTTTTGGATGATATAAATTCTGAAAATTTCAGATTAACAACCACCTCTAACAATTTTCAAAAAAAAACAATCATTGAATCATATTCACTACTTTTCATATAATTTCAAATACATTCAAAAAGTGTTCATACTTGCATAACTTTTCACATCCTTTTGTTTGAACACTTGTATTGAGATTAAGTTGTGAATTCTGATTAAAGGATAAGATCAATCTTTGTATTGATATAACTATTGTACTCTCAATTACAAAAATAATTACAGAATAGTCTGTTGTGACTTGTGATCCAGGATTGTTGGACACAAGGGTTAGTGTTTTGCAAGAGGATTGTTCTTGCACACTAGGTTGTTTTGTTGTTAGATTGTAGGCCTCACCGGTTGATGGTGTGATAGGTTGTACTTTCTAAAACAATAGTAAAAAATCTCTTTCATGTGGAAAGGGGAGTGGAGTACCTTCGGATTGTGAAGGGAACCACTATAAATCTTGGTGTCCACTTTCTTTATGCTTTCTACTGCATTCATCACTAAGAACATAACCAAAGAAAAATTAAAGAACACGAAAAATTCGAAAAAGTTTTCATAAGCCTAATTCACCCCCCCCCCCCTCTTAGGCATACTCTGAACTTACAGTAGATAGAATAACACACCTTTAGATAGAAAACAAGCGTGGATCCCGTCGAGTACGACGGACGTGAGGGGTGCTAATATCTTCCCCTTGCGTAACCGACTCCCGAATCCAGGATTTGGTTGCGATGACCATTCCTTTCCCTCTTTGCGTTAGGTTTACTCTGAGTGTTTCCTTTCCCTCTTGTGGGATAAATAACGCATGGTGGCGACTCTTCTGTCATAGCCGGCGCCGATTTTCGCAGTAGCGACAGTCTGATACTTCAACTCTTTTCTCCTCAAAGCTCTCGAAGGCCACCCCTCACTCCAAAGAAGCAAAAATCAAGAGGAGCTTCCAGCCAAATCATAATTAAGTCGGATGAAGAAGACCAATCTCCTCCTAAAGAACATACCCTGAAAAGGAGGAGGAAACAGGAAAAAATAACTGAAGTCGTCAATCAACCAAAATCAAAGGCTGGAAAAATCTCGACAAAAGCCTCCCCTGCTTACAATGTAGCGCAGACTGAGAGTGACAACTCTAGCCCTAGGGCTGATGATCCTAAGGTAAATACTTCTCCTAAAACCTTTTAATTTATTTACCATTTATCTGTCTAATTCTTTGGTTTTTCTCTTTTCAAGTTACCACCAACATCAGAGGTTAACCCATGGTGTATCCGATTATTCCAACAACCAGCAATGACCCTAGCTATCATCCAACAACTCCTTCTGGGGCTTCTGCAAAAGGCTCCACAAAAGGCTCTGAGGAAGGAATCCAATCTGCAGGTGCTCCCAAGAAGACACCATTCATTCCTGTGGTGAAATTTCCTCATGTCGGAGTAACCATTCCAAAAGAGGACTTGGTCGAGAGAGAATTGTTGATCTTTCAAGGGAGACTGTGATGCCCAATATAGAAAAAACCTCTGAGCGTAATCTTGAGGAGCAACAAAGGGAATATGACAAGCTTGTTGAAGAGGAAGAAGAAAAAGAGGAAGAAGATGAAGAAGAATAAGAAAAAGAGGGAGAGCAATCTGCATCTGAAACAGAAATTGAAATGGAGGTTTTGGAAAACAAAGTGAACCAAGAAAATCAATCCAAGGATCCTTCAACCACCACTTCGACTGACACTCAATTGACCATCCTTTCACACGAAGAGTTGGAACCTTTGAAAGTACAACAACCATTGGAGTATCTAAAAGTTATGCTCAGTTCCCAATATAGCTCCGAAGAAAAAAGCACCAGCACTTCGATCGCCTCAGGGAACCCTCTAACTGGGAAAACTGAGAATGACTTGCTTATGCAAATAAAAGAACAAAACTTTGCAGTGGACTTGTTTTAAATCCTAGAACAAGACGTTTCTGTCAGTTTTGGTCTCAAGAAACTTCTGAAGCAAATCAATGTTTTGGAAGTTTCCCCATAAGTGGCTGATGTCATTATGGAACTGATCATGATGATTGATCTTATTGCTGCTCATCTCAACCGCCTTAGAGACTTCTCAAGCAACCTTACCATAAACACTGGCAATCAAAAAGCTGCATGGGAGGCTGTCTCGGTGTCTACCGAAAAAGTTCCGACACTCGAGAAACTTTTTGAGCAGAATAAGAAGGAGGTCGAAAAATGTGACAAGAGCGTTGCAGAATGGGAGAGACAAATTATCATTTTGAAAAACAAAATCTCTCAGGCCAATCAATACAAGACTAATCTGCTCAGGTCTGTCGAAGATGAAGTGGCAAAAGAGATCCATTCTGGCCTTCAACATCTTGAAAAGGCTCAACAACTTGGGAAAGGCATTGAAGCTCTCTCGACCAACAAGATTCTTTGCAAACGCCGCCTGATGCTTCAAAAGTCGAAGTATGAAAATGAAAGGGTTTCTTCCCTTCTAAAATTGTTCTGTAGCATTTTTCCTTCTTTTGCAAATCATGAATTTTGGTCTTTTGTGGCATTTTTCTATAACGAATTAAGCCATTTTGGCACATTTATTTGCCATATTAGCTTTATTTTTCTCGCATGATTATTCTTTGGTTATCTTTATCTCTTGAAGTGCAGACTTATATTTTTTCAAATATTTTCCATTTACCTTCAAGATTCTTTTATCTTTATCTAATTCTTCAATCTCATATGCGCCATTAGAAAAGACTTGTATAACTTGAAAAGGGACTTCCCATTTAGGGAGTCATTTACCTAAGGCTCTATCTTTTCGATCCATAGACAAAATTACTTTCCAAACCATTTCTTCTGGCAAAAACATTTTAACCTTAACTTTCTTGTTATACGATTTCTCTACTCTTTTCTTCTGCCTTCTTAACAATTCCAAGGCATTAAGCCTTTCTTCATCCAAATCAACCAACTCGTCCAACATCATGTTCCAATAGGATTCTGATGGAATCTCATGGTGCCTTTGGATCCTCTTTGACTGTAAGTAGATTTCCACTAGCAACACTGCATCATGGCCAAACGTTAATCGAAACGGGGTTGCGATGGTCGATTCTTTGGGAGAGGTTCAACATGCCCAAAGCACTTGATCCAAAGTCTTGTGCCAATTTCTAGGCTTCTTCCCCACATGTT
Organism: Lathyrus sativus; assembly: GCA_963859935.3. Taxonomy (NCBI): domain Eukaryota; kingdom Viridiplantae; phylum Streptophyta; class Magnoliopsida; order Fabales; family Fabaceae; genus Lathyrus; species Lathyrus sativus. The sequence goes on along the minus strand of OZ012735.1, from coordinate 82,704,932 downwards.
TCTTGATTAGACCTATCACTATTTTGTTTGATGCTTCGACCTGACCATTAGCCTGAGCATAATATGGCGTGGAAGTCAACAATTTGAAACCCATTTCCTTAGTGAAATCTTGCATCTTTCGATCAATAAAAACTAATCCTTGATCTGCTGTAATGGTTTTTGGGATTCCAAATCTATAAATAATATCTTTTTTGATGAATTAGATTACATCTTCTTGGTCAACATTTGGCAAAGGTATAGCTTCGATCCATTTTGTAAAATAGTAAATACCTACCAAAACGTACCTTTGATTTTTGGATGACGCTGGTCAAATTTCTCCAACCAAATCCAAAGCCCATCCCCTAAAGGGCCATGGTTTAACTATGGAATGTAATTCACTCACAGGAACATTTTGTATACCTGTGTGTACTTGGCACTCTTGGCACCCTTTAGCAAATTTCATACAGTCTTTTAATATGGTGGGTCAATACATGCCTTGTCGAAACAACAACCATTTAATCTTATGGCCTATCTGGTGTGCCCTCACATTCCCCACTATGGACAATCAAAAGGGCTAAATATGCCTCTGATTCACTAAGGCACTTAAGTAAAACTCCCTTAAGAGTCTTTTTAAACAACTCATTCCCTAAAAGAACATAACTTAAAGCATGATACCTGATTTTTCGCTCGGTGAATTTCGTCGGATTTTGCAGATACTCCACTATTGGTTTCCTTCAATCTCCATCCATCAAGCTATCTATTTCGAGGATTTCAAAATTCACTTTATCAGTGTACTCTAGCTTTGTCGTTTCCAAATCTGATGGGGACAATCTGACTGACAACTCTTCCTCTGACTTCGACTACATCTTATAATTTTTCTTTCGAGATTTTATACCCTGAAGCAATCTGGGCCAAATCATTAGCCACTTGATTGTCCAATCGAGGTATGTGTTGAATATTAACCATTTCAAACCTCTTCAGTAATCGATTGGCTATTACAAAGTCCATAATAAGATTTTCTTTAACGCATTTGTACTCTTCTGTAATTTGTTTTATGAATAACTTTGAGTCTTCTAGTATTTCGAATCGAGTTGCCCCCAATTCCAACAATATCTCAAGTTCAGCTATTAAAGCCTCATATTCAGCCTCATTATTCGAACAGAGACCTTCGACTTTATACTTGAATCTTGTTGGAATTTCGTCAGGAGAAATGATCAACACTCCTACACCGGTTCCATCTCTATGACTAGAGCCATCAAAATATAATTTCCAGGGCTCAAGTTCGAGATAGGTTATGTTATTTTCATTTACTGAGTGGTCGACTAAAAAGTCTGCTACCACTTGTCCTTTAACAGCCTTTAAAGGCATATATGTTAAGGAATATTCAGTCAAAGCTAACGCCCTTTTACCAATTCGACTATGCAAAATTGGTTTGGACAACATATGTTTAATGATATCGAAATGGGATGAAACATAAACATTAACTGGTTTTATATAATGCTTTAACTTTGTACAAGAGAAATACAAACACAATTTTTTAACTATGTTATACCTAGTTTCTGCATCATTTAAAACTCTACTAAGATAGTAAATGGCTCTTTCGACGCCATTTTCATCCTCTTGAGCCAACATGTTCCCTAAGGTTTTATCTGCAAATATATATAACATCATGCTTCTATTCATACAAGGTCGTGACAGAATTGGAGGATGACTCAAGTAATCCTTGATTTTGTTGAATGCTTCTTGCTGAGGTTTCCCCCATTCAAACCCTTCCTTGTTGAGTCGAAGCAGAAGTGAGAAGGCTCGAGTCTTTCTGCTGAGATTCGGTATGAATCTCCTCAAGAATTTAATCTTGCCCAACAGTGATTGTAATTCCTTTTTTGTCGATGGCGCTTTTGCCTCCATTATGGCCTTGGTGTTATTCTAGTTTATTTTGATTCCCTTTTTATGGACCACAAAGCCTAAGAAATCTCCCGCCTGCACACAGAAAGCACATTTGAGAGGATTCATTTTTAGGTCATTCCTTCTCATCCTTTCGAAAGATTTTCGAAGATGGTCAATATGATTCTTCCATGAGGTAGACTTAACAACAATATCATTAATGTATATTTGCATAAAAGTCTCTATATAATCATGGAAGATCAAACTCATTGCCCTTTGATACATTGCCCTAGCATTTTTTAAACCAAAAGGAATCACTACCCATTCGTAAGTGCCTAAGGCCCTAGGGCATCGAAAGGCTGTCTTCGAGACATCCTCTTCAGCAATAAAAATTTGATTATATCCCGAATACCCATTGAGCATACTAAGGTATTCGTGCCATGCGGCAGAATTGACTAACATTTCCGCCACATGCATTGAATATTTGTCTTTTGGAGTTGCAGCATTTAAATCTCTAAAATCTATGCATACCCTCAAAGAACCATTCTTTTTAATAACGGGCACAATATTTGCTAAGCCTTCGACATATCTGGATGTACGAATGAATTTACACCGGAGAAGCCTTTCGAAATCTTCTTTAATCTGTGAGAGAATTGTCGGTGTAAACCGCCTTGGGTTCTGCTTGATAAGCTTCTTTCCAGGCTTGGTTGGCAACTTCAGTTCGACAAGATCTCTTCTTAAACCAGGTATCTCGTCATAATCCCACGCAAAACATTCTTTAAACTCCTTCAATAGTTGGATTACTTAGACCTTGAGTTGTGGGTTGATGTTGGCACTTACTTATGTTGGCCTCTTTGTTGCCTCCTCTCCTAGATTAATTTCTTGAAGTGGATCTTGCGCTAATATCTTGATGTTGGCTGCCAAAAGATCCTTCTCGAAACCCAAAGGCTCTTCAGCATAGATTGCATCGAGCCTCTGGCCTTGTTGTTTTTCCTGAACCTTATTAGAAGGTCCTGGATCAAAGTTCTTACCAGGACCCTCGTTGTGTAAATCTTAGTTGGCTTCTACAACTATATTTTCCATTTCAGCCTCTAAGGCCGTTTGTAACTTATTTTCGACTATGTAAGACGAAATCTTTTTTAGCACCTCGAATTCAATCATCACCACCGAATTCGCTTCCCCAACCTGTTGGGGTTATCCCAGATACACCAAGGTATGGCAGGTTGTCGTCTCCTACCACCTCTCTATCCCATCAAAAACCCTAGACGGGATGCAGATACAACAAACAATAAACATCGTCACCTGGGGTGAAAGCAAAATTAGCCAGATTGCATGGAGCAATGTTGGCTAAGTGTTTGTCGAAACCGCGTCGACCGACATGATTGATTATAACCTTAAATAACCTTGATCAGGCTCAACATTTTTGACAATGTCGTTTGGTCGCCATATCGTGATTCTCTGGTGCATGGAAGATGGTACATCCCCAACTCCATGTATCCACTCTCGATCCAACAGCAAGTTGTAGTTGGCCTTTCTTTCGACGACTATAAAAACAGTATGTCTTATAACAGTCCCCATCATCATATCAACTTGTATGACACCCAAAATGGTGCCCACCTTTCCCTCGTAATTCGAGAGCACCATGTTGTGTGGCTGGGTATTCGTGTCGTACTTACCGATTTTTATCAGCATAAAATGTGGCATTAAACTCATCGTAGCGCCATAGTCCACCAGAATTTTGTTGACCGTAACATTCTCCATCTTTTCGGTAATAAATAGAGGCTTAAGGTGACTCTTCATCGCCTCATCTGGTCATTCGAAGAATGCATTATGCTATTTGACACAACCGTTATTCATCACATAGTAGCACACTGACTTGTGTGCCGCCATCTCTGCTTCTGTATACATATCCAAATCTTCGACCTCAGTTATCTGGTCAAATTCTCTAGGCAAAACCTATATTACATTTACTATGATATCTAAAGAGGCTTCTGACCCATAGTCGAAATTATTCATAAGCATTTCGTCTTCCTCAATTTCTTGATCATACTTCTCCTTAGCCTCTTCTCCCTGGGCAGCAAGCAGTTTTCTCCCCACAGGTAACTTTTCGAAAGGCTTCAGTTCCTTCTCTTTCTCTTTTATAGTAGGTAGGTTGATGTTGGATTTAGCCTTAGCTTCAGCCTCTCTTTGAGCCTTCCTCCTGCGTTGTTCCCTTCTCCACTGGGATCGAGACATTGGATTTTTTTCCTTGTAGTTTTCTGAGATATAGGCCATTTTTTTCTAAGCCTGAAACTCCTTATGGCAAGCCATTGATGAGCCTCTGTCGATATCAAATTTTTTCCATTTTTGTTGTCCCTGATATTTGCCCTCAACTAGCTTCATCCAACTTCCATTGGAATCCTCCACCATTGGTTTGAATGTAGATGGCTTAACCCCTAACACCCTCTGTTTGGTTTCGTCTTGCCTAGAAGAAGATCTTCTTGGGTCGAAACCTCGTTGCCCATAGGAGGCCCTGTGCTCCCGCCTCTCTTTTTCCTTTCTTACGCCCTCTATGTTGCATGTCACATTTTTATCAAACACATCACTAAACCTTGGGCACAACATAACTTCAGATTTTTTTATTCTGGCACCTGTGAAGAAAGTCTATGAGGCTTTCCTCCTTTTTTGGGTACGCCTCTTTGTTGTATACTTCTTGTCAATGCTCCCCGTCTACCTCCATGGGGGTTCCCTACGAGACTTCCACCATGTTGATGTCCATGTTGACATTATCAGCAATGTCCAACTTGCAGAATTTCATTTGAAGGCCATCAGCGGGCTTGTCCATTCGAACGAAACCATCAGCGATTTCCTTCGTTATTATCATAAGGTTGGAGTCCTCAACAACTCCTTTGGCAAAGCCATCAGTAACTCTGTAACGCCCGTTCATTTTAAATTAAATTATTTTATGTTGGTGTGCCCTTAGGTGGGGTGGGTTTGTATATGATTGGTGAGTATCCTTGATATATAAGGATTATTTGTGGAGATGTGGTGTTGAGATAATAATATAATAGTTAATAGTAATATTGGTGGTATTATTATTATTATTATTATTATTATTATTATTATTATTATTATTAGTACTAATATTATTATTGGTGGAATATTATTACTATTATTATGAATATTATTATTAGTGGGAGAATAATATTTGTAGTATTATTATTATTGGATTTAAATAATAAAATAAGAAATAAGGGATTAAATGAAATAGATAAGTTTTTGAGAAAGAGAGGAGGACACGATAAACTGCCAGAGAAAGGATTTTGGGAGAAGAGAAAGGAAGTTACGATAAACAGTTGTGGGAAAAAGAGCAAAAGAACGATAAACTGCTCAGAAAACCAAAATTGAGGAAAAAGGTTGAAGAGAGGGAAAAAGGAACGTGACTGTGGAGAAAGTAAGAACAGAAGAATTTCCATCGGTGAAATTGGAAGAAAGTTGCAGGAGAGTTACCGTAGAACGGAATCAGAACCAGAAAGCTTGGAATTGGCCTCTATTCAAGGTAAGGGTGAGGTTCAATTCTATAACCGTGGGTATGATCAATTTCATGTAGGGAATTGATTCATAAGTATAATTTCCGTTAATCCCTAAATGTTAGGGATGAGGTTTTTCTATGTAAGAATGAATGTGTTATATATACGATGCTCTAAGGTTTCCCTAATGGGGCAAATACGTAGTAATGTCCCCGTAGTAATAGTAATGTTCACGTAGTAATGTTCCCGTAGTAACGTTATCGTAGTAATGTTCCCGTAGTGATGTCCCCGTAGTGACGTTACCGTAGTAATGTTCTCGTAAGTTGAAGAAATATTAAGGATTAATGTTCCTGTAGATCGATAAATATTAAGGGTTAATGTTCCCGTAGTAACGTTCCCGTAGTAACGTTACCGTAGTAATGTTCCCGTAATGATGTTGTCAGTTGTTCTATGACATGAAAATGCTGTTGAGTTCTCAATTGTAGAGACGAGGTTGTTTTTAATTGTGCTCTGCGAAAATGTGTTAGAGTCTTATTCGTAGGAACGATACTGTTGGTAGTTCTCTGATATGAACAGATTGAAGTGGTGAGTACATGATGTATGCGAAATGTGATGTTTCTGTTATGGATAATTGGTTGTAGGCGTGATGCCTTGTTGTACGGTTGTTGCACAGTTGTTGTTGTTGTGTTATAGTCCATAATAGTTGCATCTCATAGCATATCATTTGGCCTGGATTGGCGACGGTTGTGTCTTTAATGACAAATAAAATGATTGTGGGGAGTTATCTCCCGATTTATTGTGGAGTGTTGTCTCCCGAATTATTGTGGAGAGTTGTCTCCCGAATTATTATGGAGTGTTGTCTCCCAAAATGGTACCACATGCATATGCACAGTCGAGTTGCATTGTTGAGTCGCATTGTTGAGTTGCGTTGTTGAGTTGTTTTGATGAGTGTCTGAGATATGATGATAATTGTTGTGGTTATGAATAAAAGATGGTTGCAGTTTAATTATTACTAATATTTATGCGAACTGCTGGAATTATAATGTTGTGATGATATTCTAACATGACTTTTATCATGCCTTATGTTATATTGTTGATATCTCACCCTTTACATTGTATGTTACCTCCGTTGGTGGTAATTTGCAGGTAATCCGGAATAAGTGTAGCTTTCTGTTTAAAGCTGTTGGTCGCTCTGATACGTAGCACTCTTGGGGGGATGAACGATTAATGTTATTGTTTTAATTGAATTCCTTGTTGCTGAATTTTATTAAGTATTATGGCAAATAGATTGGTTATTTCTGATAATGCCAAATATGGCTTGGATGCACAGTTGTTTTAGTGAATTGATGCAAGATAATTACTTGTTGAATTTTAATGGAATTTAATTATTACGAATCGTTGGAAGTGTATTATAACATGTCGTTTTATGATTAAAATGTTAAATAAATTATCGTTGTTTGTTCATCCGAATTTCGTGCTACGTATGTTAGTAAATGATCCGTTGCAGGTGTATGTGTTGTGGTGAAGTGTAAAATGTGACACCTCTGCTGCGTCTGAGAATTTGGGAGTGTGACGGTCGTGACAGCTCCATGACGCTCGTCATGACCGTGACGGTCGTGACATCCATGACGGTCGTCATGAGATTTTATTTGCTGCACTCTGAATTGTTTCTGTTGTTTATCTTATTTTTTCGCGATAGTTTAGAGTGGGGTGTTACAAACTCCGTTGTCGAAATTGTTAGTAGTTTCTTGGATGAAGCCTTCAGTGGCTTCACGAACAAAAATTTTCATAAATTTCTGGTCAAGCTCTTCAGTAACCTGGACCAAAATAACTTTATGAATGAAGCCCTCAGTAAGTTCAACCATGTCGACTGCATTGTTGAAACCTTCAGCGACTTCGACCATGTTAACCTCTTTTGGCTCATTATAGTGAGCATCAACAATTTGTAGAGGATCGACGTTAACCTTCATCTGGTTTTTAGGCTTCTCCCCGAATTTCAGCCTTCCTTCTAGGATAGCATTTTGAACAAGATCCCTGAAAAGAAAACATTGAGAGGCTTTATGGCCCACAAAATTATGGTGTTTGCAAAATCCTATTTTCTTTGTTTGATCTAAAGGGGGCATTTTAGCACCAGGAGATACTATCATTTGTCCATCTTTAACTAACAAATCGAAGATTTCGTCACATTTCGAATGTATAAGTTTTCTTGGAAAACCTATCACTCTTTTCTGATTTAGTAGGATTCTTCCCATTCGAAGGTGCTAAAACCTTGCAAGAATAGAGTGAACCCTTTTTCAATTCAACGAGATCTACTTTATTCTCATCAAAACTCATTGGCCCACTGTAGGGCCCTTCGTCGTCTTCATTGAATTTGACATAGGCTATTCTTTTATTCTAATTTACCCTAACCTTTTCTTCTCTCAAATATTCTAACTGTCGAACCATATCGGCTAACTGGGCTATATCCCTCAGGTAGTTAGTATCTAATTTCTTCCTGATGGAATAATCTAGGTCACCAGCAGCCATTTTGACTAACTCATGTTCTGGTATTTGTGTGAATCACCTTGCTTTAAGAAGTCGAAACCTATTCAAATAATCATTTATTGGCTCGGTAAAATTTTGTTTTATACTAGCCAATTCCTTCAAACTAATCTTTGTTTGTCCCATGTAGAATTGTTCATAGAATAAATGTTCTAACTGGGCCCAATTATGAATTGAATTTGAAGGTAGGGTTGTGAACCAAGTGAAAGTGTTTTTTGTAATAGAACTTGGAAAATACTTGACCCTAAGATTCTCATCATTCGAAATGTCTCCTGCTTCTATCAAATACCTAGCCACATGTTCGACATAAGACTCAGTAGTATCCCCAAAAAACTTAGTAAACTTAGGAACCTTTGTTCTTGGGGGTAAATCTAACTGAAGGATGTACTCAGATAACGGTGATGTATAATTTGGCCTTCGAAGGCAAAAATTTACTCGATTATGTGCCATGATTCTTTCAACCATGGCAGCCAAATTATTGTTTGCTGCTAGGTTGTTACGTCAAACTTATTGTACAACGTTTTCATCATCCTGGTTCATATTTACCAAAACTACCCTTGGTTCTTCTTCTCTACGAACTTGTGGTTGGTTCCTAGAGGGGTCGACTCTAGGTCGTTCGATCATTCCCTGGTTGTTTTGATTTTCCTGGGGTATATTTCCCAGATTTTGTTGAATTTGGTTAATGGTAGTGTCTTCGTCGAAGAATACCTCTTAGTTTTCTATCATATACTCCCTCGGTGGTTGTCGAGGGGGATTTGATACACCAAAGAATTCTACAAGGCGCGTCATTTGCCTTGCTAATTGATGATTAGTTTGGGTAGTATTCTGAATAAGGGGCTGAAAAATTCCCCCATAGTTTGAGACATCACTTGAACCAGTTGATGGTTACTTTCATCCATCTGTTGTCTCAAATAAGATGCAGAACTGGTTGTCAAACTTGGCATCTTGGCTGAATACCCTATTCCTAAATTTTGACTATTTCGACCTATAATTACCCTAGAGCCAGATCCCTGTAATGGTGAAGTCATTACGGGTTCTGTATATAATGGAGGGGCATTTTGTAAGTTTTCCATCATCGAAGTTGGCATTCCATAAGGTGGGTCTCAAGGCAAAGGCATTGAAAACTCAGGGGGAGGGATGCCTCTGAATGTTGAAGCCCCTATCGGCGGTGGGGTCTGTGGAGGACCCCTTGGCCCAATACAAGTCAGAATAGGTTGCGTATGGGAAATCGAATGTGTGGGTATCGAACTTCCCATAGATGGTATTGCTTTAGAGACAGGCACTGAGACTGTTGGTCCTCCTGTCGAAGATCCTATGGGTTGTTCTATATTGTTATTCGGCATATCCTGAGGAATATTTGGATGGTTTGAATTTGTCGCCATTCTCCTCCTATATCTCCTTCTTGTTCTAACTTCGTTAGCGGTGGCTACCTTACCGCTTCTTAATAACATGCAACAATTTTTTTTCAAAGAAGTAAAATTTTATGAAGCAACTTTTTTTGAAGCAACTTTTATGATCACTTAGCACCGTCCCACTGGGCGTGCCAATTTGTTCACCGTGAAAACTGGCAAACAACCATTGGTTTTACAAATCGAAAAAAAGATTTGTTTTACTTGCAGGATCAACCATGCAAATCCTAGAACATGTGCTAATTGATCTTAAATAAAGTTTATAAAAACTATGAACACTTCGACAGAGTTCATGATAAAGCAACTTATCTCAAATGTAAATGAATTTAGGTGACAAGAAGTAAAATCGAAGTACTGGTAAATGATGAAGACAAGAACTTATATAAAGAAAGAATAAATTCTTAAAGAAAGAGATTTACTAAATTGCATTGAAATGAAAAGATGGTGTTACATCAACGTACATTCTTACAAACTCGTTTCTCTCAATACACGGGTACTTGGAGTATACTGAAGAATTTGTACACAATTAAACACACACAAATCCTAACAATAAGACCTGCTATTTATAATAATAATAAATAACTGCCATTAACAGCTAGCAAACGCAATCGAGACAAGTGTCGATATGCATGCCTTCGAATCCTAGAAGCGATCCACGTGTCTCCTTTAAGGAATAGATGAAAACAGACTTTCCCTCTTTTATTTGAATTCAAATGATCTTGTCGAAATACTCTTAGTGATATCTCTGTCGAATTAAATTTTTCAACTGCTGAGAAATATCTCTAAGTCTGTAACATAGATTCTCCTGGCAAAAGGACGCCTTCGAATCCCATTCCAGAATATGGCTCCAGTCGAAATAATTAAATTTCTTCAGGAACTCTATTTCCTACTTTTAATTCCATTCAGGCATTGAAATTAAGAGGCAACACCTAGATGATTTTTTTCTAAAAAATGGGACTGTACATCAAAGTTCATGTCCTAATACTCCTCAACAGGATGAAGTGGTTGAAAGGAAAAATAGACATTTCTTTGAGGTTGCTAGAGCTCTGCTTTTTTTGAATAAAGTACCAAATTATTTGTGGGGCAAAGCTGCTTTAACAGCTGCGTATTTAATTAACAGAATGCCCTCCAAAATTATCAATTTTCAAACTCCAATTAATGTCTTCAAAGAATGTTTTCCTAGTACTCGTGTTTTAACTGATTTGACTTTAAAAATATTTGGTTGCACAACTTTTGTTCATGAACATAAAAATGTTGGAAAACTTGAGCCACATGCTATAAAATGTGTCTTTGTTGGATACTCCTCAACCCAAAAAGGATATAAATGTTTTGATCCAAAAAATAAGAAAATGTTTGTCACTTTAGATGTTACATTTTTTTGAAAATAAACCTTTCTTTGATGACACTCATCTTCAAGGGGGGAGATAAAGGAAGACTCATTTCAAATTGAGGACATGAGTTTTTTGAAAAATTTATCTTTGTCTGCACCACAAAAATTTTAGACTTTTACATCTGCACCAACAGAAAATGGCCATGATTCTGTATCTGATCCTATTCTTATTATGAGTAAGGAGCCTTGTGAATTCGAGCCTACATTTTCTCTTGTAGAAAAGAATGAGAATCCTGAAAATAATGATAATAATGATCTAATTGAAATGCCACAAAATAATGAGTCACTTTAAGAAAACAAATTCGAATTAGGAAATAGGACTTGAAAAGGGAAGGTTTTTATAAAAAAAGCACCATAAACTAAGGGACGAGTCCACATCTCAACACTGCCAAGAATCTGAACTGGGGAATGATCAACCTCCTAACAAAAGGAAAGGTAAGTCTATCTCTGCTTTTGAGAGTCGTATTTTGTATCTTGATATAGATGGTCCTGTTGTCATTATAAAACCTATCAGATCTTGCACTAAACACCCCATGTCCAATTTTATTTCATATTCAAATTTGTCTTCATCTATGTTTGCCTTCACCTCAAAATTGTCAAGTGTAGAAATTCCAAAAAGTGTACAAGTTGCTCTAGAAATTCCAAAAAGTGTACAAGTTGCTCTAGAAATTCCAAAAAGTGTACAAGTTGCTCTAGAAATTCCAAAGTGGAAGGAAGTTGTACTTGAGGAGATGAAAGCTCTTGAGAAGAATAAAAATTTGAGTGTTACGTCGCTACCAGATGGCAAGAAAACAGTTGGATGCAAATGGGTGTTTACTATGAAGTATAATTCAGATGGATTAATTGAAAGGTACAATGCTCACTTGGTGGCTAAAGGCTTCACTCAGACCTATGGTATAAACTACTCAGAGACATTTGCTCCTGTTGCAAAATTGAACACTATAAGAATTCTTTTATCTCTTACTGCTAACCTGGATTGGCCTCTACATCAGTTAGATGTTAAGAATGTCTTTCTTAATGGTGATCTAGAAGAAGAAGTATATATGGACATTCCTCCTGGTTTTGAAAATAAATTTGGATCAAATGTATGCAAAATAAATAAGTATTTGTATGGATTAAAACAGTCTCCCAAAGCTTGGTTTGAAAAATTCACTCAGTCCATGAAGAATCAAAGGTACATTCAAGGACAGGCTGACCACACCTTGTTCACAAAATTCTCCAACAATGGGAAAGTTGTTGTTCTGATTGTTTATGTTGATGATATTATCCTTAATGGAGACGATACATTGGAAATAGCTAGGGTAAAATAGAAATTGGCAGTAGAATTTAAAATCAAGGGCTTGGGATTCATGAGATATTTTCTAGGTATGGAGGTTGCTCTGTCAAAGAATGGTATTGTGGTTTCACAGTAGAAATACATCCTAGACTTATTTTAAAAAAAAGGAATGGGTGGATGTCGTCCTGCATATACCTCTATGGATCATAATGCTAAAATTTGGGGAGAAGGTAATGTTCCAGTTGATACTGGAAGATATCAGAGTTTGGTTGGGAAACTGATTTATTTGTCACACACCTGATCTGATATTACTTTCTCAGTCAGTGTAGTGAGTCAGTTTATGCATTATCCTTTCAAAAAACATCTCAAGGAAGTCTATAGGATACTGAGATATCTAAAGGGAAATCCTGGAAAAGGATTATTTTTTAAGAAGACTAGTCAAAGGAATCTGTCTATCTTCACTGATGTTGATTGGGCAAGTTCAGTCACCGATAAAAGATCAACCTCTAAATACTGTACATATGTTTGGGGTAATCTTGTGACATAGAGGAGCAAAAAACAAGGCGCTGTAGCAAGGAGTAGTGCAGAAGCCGAGTTTAGAGCTATGTCTCAAGGTATTTGTGAAGGATTATGGATCCTTAGAGTCTTAAAAGAACTTACGATGAAATTTGAACTTCCATTGAAATTTACTCTAATAGTAAAGCTGCTATTAGCATAGCTCATAATCCAGTTCAATATGACAGAACCAAGCATATTGAGATTGATTGACACTTCATAAAGGAGAAGTTAGATCCTGGAATCATATGTCTACCTTTCGTGGCTTCAAGTCAGCAAACTGCATATATCCTGACCAGAAGTTTGGCAAGACCTACCTTTGAGCATTTCATAGACAAGTTGGGCATGATAGATATCTACGCACCAACTTGAGGGTGTTTTTTGGAAAATATTTTATTTCCATAGTTAATTGTTTACGTTTATTGTCATTTATTTTCTTTTATTCTCCATTAAGGAGAGAATTAAGTATTTTTTATTGTATTTTCATTATATAAACCAACCTTTGGCTGAGGAATAAAATTACAACAGAATTTATCTATTTCTTCCAATACCATATTCCTAGATCAGTCATTTCAAACTCACTCATCAGCACCTTCTTGAACTTAACTATCTCATTTGAATAACTCTCTGTTAGCAATATGTCATCAACATTGAGACACACCAAAATCCTATTGCTATCATATGTATGTTGGACATAAATACCATACTCTATCTCATATTTTTTGAATTCTTGAAGCTTGAAAAATGAATCAATTTTCAGATTCCAGGCTTTAGGAACTTGTTTTAGTCCATATAAGGCTTTATGCAACCTGTACATCATCCCTTCCTGATTCTTTTTCATAAATCCAGGAGGTTATGATACATAAACTTCCTATTGTAAAGGACCATTCAGAAATGTAGATTTCACATCTAAAAGCATCAGAGACCAATTTATATTGGCAACTATAACAATCATCAGTGTGATTGTTTCATGTCTAGCTACAGGAGCAAACATCTCAAAATAATCTAATCCAATTTTCTATAGAAATCCTCTAGCAATTAACCTTGCTTTATGTTTTCTAGTTAATCCATATGGCTTTAGTCAACTCCCAAATTCAGAGTCAGACTCATCTTCGACATCAAAGTTACCTTCAGACTTTTACTCATCTTTAGAAGTATAATCTCTTTCGGATGCAGATTCTCCTCCAGAATCTGAAATATATTCAAAAGATAACTCAGGTGTTAACACTACACCAGAGTTGGATTAAGACTTGTTCTAATCCCATGCTTCTGATTCCTTCACGATGACATCTCTGTTGAATTCAACTTTTTTTAGTGACAAGATAATAGAGCTTATAAGCACATGTACAATGGTACCATATAAGCAACATAACTCTGCTTCTCTTATCCAACTTCCTTCTCTTAGCATATGGTACATGTTTGTAACAAATAGAAGCAAACATATTCAAATGGCTCACATTTTTCTTATATTCAATCCACTTATCAAAAGAAACAATTACCTTCCTCTTCTTGGTTGGACATCTACTTAGCATATATGCTGCAGTGGCAACAAATTCTCCCCATAAAGTGTGAGAGAGCTTCTTCTGCTTCAACATACTCCTTTTCGTATCAAGCAAAGTTTTGTTTCTTCTTTCAGAAAGACTATTGTGTTGAGGAGTGTATGGAGCAGTAACCTCATGCTCAATTCCATTTTCCTCACCAAACCTTCTGAACTCTATAGAGTTATACTCATCTCTAACATCAATTATGAGAATTTTCAGCTTTTGACCACTTTGTTTTTCAGCCTTCACCTTGAACTTCTAAAACTCAGCAAATACCTCATGCTTAAACTTGATGAATGCTACCCATGTCATCATTTTGAACTCATCCATAAAATACACAAAGTACTTGTTTACTCCAAGTGAAGGTACTTCAGATGGTCAACATACATCAAGATGCACTACTCCTAAATCATGTTTTGCTCTTGAAGCCACTTCTGATGCAAATGGAAATCTTAGTTACTTTCCTTTCATGCATGTCTCACATGATCTATCATGCTTCACAATCATAGGAATGTCATATATCAGCTTCTTAAAACTCAGATGCCCTAATCTCTTGTGCCACAACTCACTGTCACCTTCAGTGCCTTCTACACAAAGGCATTTAGTTTCACCTATTTCCACATTCACTTTGAATGTTCTGTCGCTTTCCTGTTCAGACTACATAATTAGCTTCTGATCAGAATCATACAACTTCAAGAGATTGTCTTTCATAGTAACTGAAAAAACTTTCTTAATTAGCTAACCAACACTCATCAGATTGTCCATCATGTCAGGAACATACCAAACATCCTTGATAATAAAGGTCTTCCCGTTATTCACTATGACTTTGACATTTACCATTCCTTAGCATTCAGATGCTTATCATAAAAACATATGATATTTGTTCTTTTTCTAGAGTTAAAATTAATTTGCCGTTGTTTATTTCCAATTAGGTGATTTGACCAGTCAGTGTCGATATACCACCAGTTTACCAAATATCCACCATCAGATTCAGAAGCCATCAATAACACAAGTTCATCATCAGACTCTCCCCTGACTATGTCTGCTTCTTCTGATTTCCTTTTCTTGTTTGACCAACAGTCACCAACAAAGTGACCAAACTTCTTATAACAGTAACATTGAACCTTCTTCTTGTCAAACTTCACATTTTCCTTATGATGTTTCTGTTGCACCCCAAATTGTGACCCCTTAGATCTTCATCATCATTATAGGGTCATTTTCATTTGATTATCTAACCTTAACCTATTCCAAGTTTTTCTTTGTTAAGATACAGGCAAATCAGGGTTCCGTACAGTCGAGAATCGAGGTTTCGATGGTTTAATCAGTCAATGCATTGGATTGATTCTCCATGAAACAAGTATCAACATCACCAAAGATACTCCATTGGGTCAAGTATGAATCCAATTTGACGTTGTCACCCAAAGATCAAGAACAATGTAGCTCAGGATCCCCGATTATGGTTTCCGATCAGGAAAGGTCAACTGTAGTTGGACTTTTGATTTAAATGGTGTTCTAATGGTGGGATCAGGGTCCATAAAGTTCATATGGCTTAGTGAAGTCCACTCAATAAGTTTCACGGCCTCAAAAGACCCGGAACATCAACAGTCGACTCGGTAGTCATCGATCGATCGTTCGGTTGACCGAAAAGTCAACTCCCTGATCATAAGGAATTTGACCTCAAAGTATGAAGAAAAAATGTTCCTAGTAACATATTACACCTATCCATGAAGTTTCATGACCATTGGATCAAGGATTGAGGAGTAATCGAGAAATCGGGAAATTAGGGTTTTGAAAGGGGCAAGACCATAACTTCCTAACCACACATCCAATTGTGTTGGTTCAAAGTTTGTTAGAAAGGTCTTGGAAAGTACTATAAAAGTCTCACAGTGGTCCATGGGCAGAAAATGAGTAGATTTGGAGTTATGGCCAAAATCATCACAAGAGGGAGAAAACACTTAGAAAAATTCTAAGTTGCTGGCCTTTTTAGGCATGTTTTCAGCCAACTTTCAGGGGGTTTTTTTGACCTAGTTCCACTTGGAATTTGAAAATTTCAAAAACATGAAAGTTTTAGAGCTCCATTAGGGCTTTCCAAAAAGTTATAGAAATCTTCCATAGCCCTTGTGAGCTGGGAGTTTCGAATGGAGCAAGTTGGTCCCAAACACTTGAAATGCACCATGTCCAAACTTGGCATAAACTCATTCCCCAACTATTCAGTTGATTTACAACCATGGTCTAACATCTAAATTTATGTATTAGAGGGTATGCTAGGAGAAATCATAAGAATCCATTAGCATGGCTAAAGATTTGTCTAAGACCATTATTTAAATGAGATAAATTGCAAAGTTACATTAAGAGAGAGAATGTTTTTGACTGCAGTAGATAATATCTGACTTTGCTGTCTATAGGTCACTTCTATCAGTTCCAAGATAGCTGGTTTTAGAGACTAAAGGGCATTGGGAGCAAGCAAGATATCTGCAGAGAAAATCACAAATTGGATTTGTTAAGATTTCCTTTCAAAATCAAGATTTGCAATGCATACTTCACAATCTGTCCTCATCTCTCCTTGCCTATAAATAGAGGTTTCCTCTATGCTAAACACACACCAGATCACTCTAAATCCCAAGATAAAATCAAGCTCTCTCATCTTGCACAACCTTTACTTGTAAGTGAAGCAAAGTCTCCATCCAAAAAACCATCAAAAACTGTCTTGTTTAAACTTCATACCAGCATCCTCTCCAACCACTCAATCACCCTAAAAACCATCCACACAATCTCCAAATCACTATTAGAAGGTGTTATAACCATTAGTTTGGCCAAAAATACCACAAAACCAAAAGTCAACTTCTCACACCCATTAGTTTGACTTTTCTGCCCAAAATGGTGAAACACACTGCCTAGACTAGTTTGGATCTCTTTGACACTTTGAACACCACATATTTATGTTATAACAATTGTCCAAGTCATTGAAAAGCAGCTGGAGCACCATTTGCTAAAACTGTCATTACTTGTCACTCATTACTTCAAGAGGAAGTAACTTCAAAGCTTGCATTCAAAGGTGGATATCTTGCTCAAAAGGATTCTCACTCAAGGCTTCCAGCTTGCTTTTGGAGGTCTACAAGAGGTAGGTGACCTCTAAATCTTTCTTTTTTCTCACATATGCAACATCATGTATTATTGGTTCTGTTGAGAAGCCTATGCATTGTCATGTTGGATTGGTTTGTTTATGTTTACTGTCAATAGGATGTAACATCATTTGAGACATGTTTTGGTTGTTGAATTGACATTGATGAAGTAGTGACTGTCACTAGAGCACTGTACTAGGGCTGCTGCTTGGATGATTGGCATTGTTATGTCAAGAATGTTGCATTTGTGTTATAAGATACCTACTTTCATAAGCTTGTAAGTTTTCATATGAATGAAGTGTTGGAATAGTTATTGGATGATTTGAGCATTTGCATGTTGAGTTCACAACTGTGTTAACAAAACTGTTTTGAAATTTGAGTTTGTCAAACTTATGTCTATTGCTATTTCTACTTGGTTTTCATGTCAAAGCTTGTTTGTGCTTGTTTGATAAGTTGTAACTCATGAAAAATGTGACTGGTCTTCACACTATCATGTAAAGTTTTGCTTCAGTTTTCTTAAAATTTATCTTCACAACAAGATTTGTTCCATATACTGTTTTGAGGTTGCAGCCTTTCATTTGAAGAGTGTATTGATTTGACTGCTAAATGTATCAACATTGTTATGTTTAAAACTACATTGGTTCTGTTAAGAGCTATCTTTGATTTGAGTTTGTTAACTCATATTGGTTGTCAGCATGTTTGAGTGGCTGTTAACATTATTATGTCCAAGATTGTTATTGCTTTTGTTTAGATTTTATGCATGAAGCTTATTGACTTTCAGTCAAGATACTTTGTTGATATTGTTATTACGATGACAAGCCCGTTGTTTTTTAGATGTACAACATTGTCATGTTGAGTCTACAACTTTTATGTTTGAAATTGTTTTTAAGTTGACTTGTCCAATCTATTTTGTTTGCATTGAGTTGATGACTGTCAATAAGGCAAGGAATTGGACTGTTGTTTGTTTCTTGTTATTGTAATATCAAAGTTTGTTGATTGTTTCTGTTCTAAGCAAAACACTTTTGTTTGATTTATGCTGTTAACCTTGTTTTTATAAGTTGCTGTTGGAACTATGTCTTTGTAAAGGCATGATGGTTGGAATTCATCAATGAATGTTGTTGAAACACCAAAAACTTGCTACTGTTTCTGTGTTGGGGTTTGCTAACTTCTATTATTTCCAATTTAACTTTGAATTAATGTTTTTATTGTGATAACAAACTTAATTACTGCTTCTGCTTTCAAACAAAACTCTTTTGGACTATGTTTTTTATGTTGGGAAGTTATTGATCATGATGACTAGTTGCTGTCCAGATCAGTTGAGTATTGGTGTTATGTTTGTTGCCATATGAAGCATGATGCTTTGATCTTATTGTCTAGTTTCTGTTGAAGGTTTGTCAACCTTTTTGATCCATCAGTTTTATATTTAAGCTTTTAAAAGAAAATATTGATTATTTAAGGTGTATGCCTTGCTGAATTTTAAAGTCAAGATGTTATGAATAAGCTTGAATCACTTATAGATTAGTAACAACCCAACTGTTTTTTAAAAGGGATCCCTCTTGCAAGTCATTGAGTCTTTGTTGCAACTCATATGTCATATGCTAGTTTATCACTAACTCTAAATGATCACCAGAAGCCAATTTACATTTACCAATTGTAGAGACAATTATGTTGCTTCTTCTGATGTTGAGACCTTCAACGTCAGAGTCTATGTCAGACATCACTTAGAGAGTATTCTTTAGATTTTGTACCACTAGAACCTAGCAATTCAGCTTTTCTCAAGTGTGCCCTTGTATATCAAGTTCTAAATATATATTTATAAATATTAGAACCTGCATACATGAAACACATATCAAATATAACCATTGTTCTTTTAATACTTTGTTATCATCAAAATCCAATGAATATATGTCATGAACAAATCTTGTTCTAACATGATAATGTTCCATACATGTTCTTTACTGGACCCTTTAAGAGTTGTTGTTCCTTGTTTTTTGTGACCAATTTAGGAACTTAGCCTGATTGATTTATTGAATATCTATGGGGATTAAACTCGGACAAGGGTCTTATTCCATTTCCCTACCCTTAAGTGAAAACTCGATTTGAGACTAACATGATTTGCCTTACCGCTCTCTCACTGAAGTGGCCAGCTACTTGTAGGGTTCTAGCCATTTGTACCACTTATGCGTCTAAGGTGAATAGATTCTTTTTGTATGCATCACCTTTGTGTCCAAGGTTTGATGTCTTTGACTTATACGACACCTTCATTTTTTTAGGTTTAACGACTTTGCTGGCTTTTCCTTTTGTTGTACACTTCTTACTCTTTCGATGGCTAGTGCCAACACATATGGTCTTAAATTTACTTTGTTGTTCATGCAGATGATAATTCAAAATAAGCTTTGGTAATATCATTTATTAACTTATAGTGCAAAATATTACATTGTAAATTTTACATAGGAGTTTGAAATTCAACATAATGAAGCGACTTAGATGTAATAGCACTTTAGCTTGGCCTCATTCCATGTTCTTGGGATAGGTTAACCTAAGAGGTCTTACATGGTGTATTATCGTCTTTTGTACTAGCTTGCATATGGTAAAGGCTTTCCCAGTTTGATACAAGCTTTTCTTCTCTAAAATTTCTTTCCCCGACATCTACTCGGCGGAGCAAGAGGTTACTGGGTTGGATTTTCTTTGATTATATTTCTTGTTGTATTTGGAGGCTATGGTTTGCTTGAATGCAGAACGAGTGAGGTCAGTGAAGCATTTCTTCTCATACAAGAAATTTAGCTCTTCTTAAATCACCTATGAATTTTCTTCACCATGGATGGGATGTGCCGTCCTTTAGCCAATCTCACCAACCTCGACACAAATTACAAATTTAGTGCTATAAGAATGTCTGAAAGGCGATTCCTCAATAGTTGAATGAGGTTTTGTTTTGTACGACCAAAGGATACGTGGGAGCTCTTCAACCTTATTGGTCTTGGATCCTTCAAGTCTTCTGTTCAATCCTATAAAAGAAAACCTTGTTAGCAACTTCATCTTGGTCGTTTGCTTAAGGGTGTTCCATGGACGTGAAGTGGTCATTGACTCTGAGATCTTCATAGAGTTTCTTCAAGATCTTGTTTGTGGACTGGGTATCGTTGTCCGTGACGGCAGACTGTAGGATCCTTACTAAAACATTTTTAGTGAAGTTTTTAAGTATTGATGGCAATGATATTTCCTAAAGTTGTTACTTCGATCCATTTCATAAAATAATCCACAACCATAATCATAAATTTTAACAACCTTGGGGCTAGTGGGAACATACTAAGGATATCCATGCCTCATTAGGATAACGACCATGCCACAATTAAAGTGTTGAGTTCAAAAGGATGAGCAATATGAACATCTCAGTGTTTCTGACACTCATCACACTTCATCATACATTTCTTGACATCATGGACCATTGAAGGCCAGTGATATACCGATCTGATGACCTTATTCGCCAAGGCCCTTGCTATATGGTGTTGTCCTAATAAATCCTCGTGGACTTCGACGAGGGTATATTTAGCTTCATTGTGATATAAACATTTCAATAGGGGGTGGAAAACCCTCTTATGTAATTTTTCCTCTCTATAATTCAGTATGATGATGCTTTCCTTTTTACTAAATTAGTTTTGAAGAGATTAGTTGGTAGAGTCGCATTCTCAATATATGCCATAATCAAGTGATATGTGACGACTATGTCGTCTTTGTTGTTATTGGAACCACGAATAACATAGTGGGGAGACTATGTTTATCAAGTGTTTATAAGATGAAATAGTGGTTGATGCTTTCCACCATTGTACTTGTTAGCTTGGATATGGCATTTTCTCTTGTGTTATGCTCCATTGGCACATGTGTGATTTATATGACCTAAACGGGCACAACTTGTCGTTAACTACATCTACATATTTCAGCAGTTACGAGACATTCACTTGAGCTCCCCTATGACTTGTGAAATTACAAGCTAGGAATCAGTTCGTGTCCTGGTTTCTTCAGTTCCATTTTGGACGTTTATGTGAGATTGACAATAAAAACTTCACACTCTACTTAATTATTAGTATTGAAAAATTCAAATTGTATGAACACTTCTACAACAAATTCTTCATCGCTCTCAATAAATAACACTAACTCTATTCCTCCTCCTATCTGAAATTGAAGTTATTCTTCAATTATAAGAATTAGACCTACATAGCTATATCTTAAAACATGTGAGACTTAGGTGCAAGAATGGTGTTGGAGTGAATGATAGATTTGCAAATACATCACTTTTATTTATATATATATCAAAAAAATAAATCTAAAAATATTTAGACAAATACTAAGAATTTTTTCAACTTAATTAAATATAGATTTCAATATTTTAATATTCTTGACGAATAAGTTTAATTTATATTATGATTTCATCTAAAACCTATTCAATTTATTTTCATATTGAATTTCAAACTAAGTCAGTTGTTATGAAATTATCAAATCTGAGTTCGATTCGATTCGTTTTCAATTTTAAATTTATAGCACAAAGTTCATGGATACCCACTATTTGCTAGACCAATTAGAAAAAAAAAAACTTTCCAATAGTTTGGTAAATTGTAATCATTAACTACTCACATAACTTTAAATTCGAACCGAAAGAAAAATGAACAGATTGAATAAGAGAGAAACATGCCAATTGCCAGCCATGAGTTGTTGTAATTACTTTCCATATCCCGTGGGGACCTTTGGTGGTTTACTAATAGAAGGCATGTTGATATTAATTTATTCAATATTTTTAAATTAAACCAGTTTTTCCAAATTATTAGTACGAGTATACTACAAATCACTAGTCATTTTCAAAATAAACTTAAGATAATTTTTTTGTAGGTTAACTGTTTTTTTCTATTTATTTAGATAAATAGTACTTTTTTTGACAAAAATATATAGTACATTAAGGAGAAGGATGATAATGGAGAAATAGCCAACTACCGTTTCTGTTTTTTCATAGAATCTGATCCCAACAGATCATGATGAAACAAATATAATCATAGCGTTGGTCAACAGTCATATAAAAACAAAGTAGACTACAAATGCCACTTTCACTTTCACTTTATTATATTAATAATTAACAATACTTTTTTGACAGATATTATTATAAGAATTAAATGTGTTTAAGGTTTTTATAAATTTAGCTACTGCTTTTTGTTTATGTAAAAATTTGGTTAAAAAACCATTCCCAAATATTTACTTTAGTAATTAGAGTTGTCAGATGGATATAATAATAATAATAATAATAATAATAATAATAATAATAATAATAATAATAATAATAATAATAATAATAATAATATGATTTCAAAGACGTTGTTTAATAAGTTATATTTTTTTAATTTATCGTTTATAAGCTCATATTTTAATTAAGATTGGTTTGGTAACGATCATTTTATAATGGATTTATAGTTTATTTTACTAGTTTATAATTTATTTTTCAGACGCTATTTCAAATGACGTTTTAAATTATAGTTTATTATATTTTTTTAATATATTTTTATTTTTATTATTTTAATAAAAATCATATTTTATCTTTTATAATTTATGTTAATTTAAAATAAAATAAATATGTAATAAATGTCTTTTATGTTATTTTACACTTATAAGTTAGTTGAATCGTTAGTTTTACCAAACAGTTTAATTAGTTTATCAGCTATAGTCATCAACCATCAGTTGTAAGCTATAAGCTGTCAGTCGTCAGTCATCAGTTACCAGCTATAAGCTAGCTTATCAATCAACCATATTTTTTATTAAACTGAGCCTAAAAATACAAATTCCTAGCTTTTCCTTTCAGTGCCCTAATTTTATAATTTTTCTGCTTTTCTTCCCTATTGTTCCTAGTCCAAAAAACCTTATTTCATCCTGCATTAACCAACATGCATCTCACTTTTTTCATAATGGTTCGATTAAACTTTTCAGTCAAGCCATTTTGTTGGAGAATACCTGCAGTAGTTATGTGTCTTGCAATACCAGATGTTGTACAATAGTTGTCGAAAATCTCATTGCAAAATTCAAGATCATTACCAAACCTCAATCTCTTGACCTTGCTGTCAGTTTGGTTTTCGACCAGAGTCTTCTAACTTTTAAAAATTTCAAAAGTTTCTTCCTTAAGCTTTTTGAATAAATACCCATAACTTTCGCGAGTAATCATCAACTATGGATAAAGAATATCTTGCAACTAAGTGTGAAGGATTTCTTGTAGGCCCCCAAAGATCAACATGGATATAGTCAAGGGATACACGTGTTCTTCATTTACCTTTGTTAAACTTCACCCTACATTATTTACCAAATACACAAGGTTCACAAAACTTCAGTTTTTCGACCTTGTCACCACATAACAGATTTTATTTCGACAACTCGACTAAACCTCTTTCACTGACATGACCAAGTCTCTTGTGCCATAGCTCAGTCTTCAACACGGGTTTTGTGGATGCCACATTTGCTGAACTACTTACAACCTCGACCTCAAGGGTATACGCGTCTTGCCTCTTAATGTCTTTCAAGACTTCCTTTGACCCCTTCATTACCCTTAGGATACTTTGTTCTCCTTTAAAAACATGTCATTTCTTATTGAATTCACCAACAAAAATCAAATTCCTTTTAAGATCAAGTACATACCTGACATCATTCAATAGCCAAATTAACTCATTATGGAGGTTGAATCTCACAGATCAAATTCTTGCAATCTTGTAGGCTATATTGTTTTCCATCAGTACTGATCCACCATCTTGACCATATAATTCCTCAAACGCATCTTTGTTTTGAGTCATGTACCAATTACAACTTAAATGCATAATCCACTCCTTACTAGTATCGCTACTTGAAACCACCAGAATATTAGATAATTCATAATCATCTTGCACACCATTTTCTCTCTCTTATTAGGATTATCAGGAATTGATGAAGAAGTGATGACTAGTATGTTATTTATAAGAAAACTAAACCCTAACTTTCAACTAACATACTAAAGAGTTGGTCCAACAGACTGACCCAATTTAACATGTTAACTTAAACAACAAGCTAACAAATTTTGACAGCTGCACTAGCTCTTCGACTTTGACATAACTTCTTCGACCTCGATAGAGTTTGTTAAACACTTGTTTATAACCTACAAGCTACATTTATAAACAAAAGTAAAGAACGACAAATGACCTCGTTGAAAGCGACAAAGAAAATAAATCAAGTTGATTTATTGGAGAATCAATTTCAATCAAACAAAGAAACTAGATAAGGTATCTTCAAGTAAAATCAAGCTTATTAAATTGAATTTCTTTTTGAAATAGGGGTTATGATATGTGATTTAGGGTTGTAGAATCAATTATGATCAAATAACAAAATTATAAAAAGTAGCTTCAAGCAGTATTAAGTTTAATAAATCGAATTGCTTTTTAAAATGAAATTCAAATATATTTACAAATCTTTGAATTACGTAATCACCATCTAAACGTGTGTCTCTGATTGATATTGTTAAACATAAAACCAAACAAATATTATGATCTATGAAAGTTTAACGAATTTATAATCCCACGCGATTTATATATTTCCACTAAAAATAACATCATCACATCAATAATGAGATTTAAGCTCAAGTATAAATAGAATATCAGTTACATCTAGGGCTGGAAATGAGTCGAGTCGAACTCGCCTTAACTCGGCTTGACTCGTTAAGAATTGATTCAGCTCAAATCTCGATTCGAGTTCGACACGAACTTAAATTTTAAGCTCAAATTCGACTCGTTAAAAGTTCACAAACTATTCGGTTCATCTCATTAGGTTTAGCTCACTTGCTTCACGAACTTAAAAATTATTTTTAAAGTCTATTTTATTTTTATAAATTTGACATTTTAAATTAATATTTTTTAAAAAAGAAAATATTAAAATAAAATAAAAGTTTTGAGTATGGAATTTAACTTTGTTTCAAAAATCTACTCATTCAAAACTTAACAACTTTCAAGAAACAATTCAAAAAACACTCCATTAAAGTTTAAATTTATCTCAAAAATTCATAATGTCATCAAATATTTAGAAAACTGACAAATTTAATGAAATAGTACAAAAAATTACTAAAAATTGATACATTTTCATCACAGAATAATTACACCAGTTGCAATTTTCATTACACATGTTATTTTAACAAATGTCGTAATGTCTCTAACAATGATTACTCTAAATGCAATTGACAACTTTATTGCCATAACTAGTACATAAAAGACAATATAGGGTTAAAATTTGGAGTAAATCTTTAAACCCACCCTTAAAGATAATATAATCATTCTCATATATAATCGAGTTGACTCATAAACCTAAAGAGTCGAGCTATGTATAGTTAAAATTCAACTCATTTGGTTAACGAACATAGTTTTTCGCTCATATTCAGCTCATTTAGTTTATAAACCCAATTCAACGAATTAATTGTCGAACCAAATTCCAAACTTTTTCGAATTAGATCAATTCATTGCCAACCCTAATTACATCCTTATCAATTGATAAAAACTCAATAGGCAATACCTTTAATATTCAACCTACTAATTTAAAAAAAAAAAATCAATATAACCAACATTAAAATTTGCTAACATGTCTCTTAGAAAAACTAACATATTGATGTAAGTACATACTAGTAGAAAATGGCATTGGATACCTATAATGTTCAAAGTTTAGCCTTTAACTTTTCCAAACTTTACTTATGTGTCTAATAATTAGTATTAAACCACATTGGATACTAGTACTTTATAAAGGTATTTCATGCTTATAACAAAAAACCAACTCTTTCTATTTTTTGTCTCACATTCACAAAATTTCTCTAGAGTAGAGTATATAATGAAAAGTCAATTCTTTACAAATGTGTGCTTTATACATGTGTGCGTGATTTTCGTTTACCTTTCTTTCTCACTCCCGCTCTAACCAAAGTTCTTGTAGATGCAATGTTGCAACTTCATTTATTACCACTAAACCCTAAAAATTCCACCACCGTTCCACCGCCGCAGTCAATAATTTCACACTCCTTTTCCCGATTCTCCAACTCTTCTTCATTCTTCTCACCGTTTATTTCTCGCTCCTGATTTATTTACCTTTCCTGTTTTCATGTTCGAATCTGCATTGAAGCTTCCAAACTAACTCACACAAAAGCTTGATTTTCCATCAAATTTCAGCTCCAGATATATTTTCCAGTTCAATAAACGGTAATCGTGTTTCTCTTCATTGATTTGTTTTATATAGAGTGAAAATACTGTTAAAGGAGTGTTTAGTTTTTAGAATCAAACCTACTTTTGCTTAATTTAAATTATATGATATTCATAAAAAAAAAACTATTATAGTGATTAATTTTATTACGCAACTATTTGTAGTGTTTAATTTTATCATGTAACTTTTTAAATTTTTGTGTTTTTTTTTTTAATGTGTGTTGTGTTTGGATTTTTTTGAATGACCTAAAACTGCTGAATTTTGTTCAGGGAAGTGGAAATGATGGAGAGTCTTACTGCTATGAATGGTGGTGGTGAAAGGGTTTGTGAAAATGGTTTTAAGGAGGAAGGTGATAGTCTTGGTGATCACTTAATTGAGGAAATGGAGTCCTTTTTTCTTGATATTGATGAAAGGTTGATTATCTCTAGGATGGTGAGTGACTCTGTTATTAAGGGTATGGTTAATGCTGTTGAGGAACAGGCAGCTGAGAGAATTGCTCAGAAAGAATCTGAGGTGGTTGGATTGAAGAAAAAGCTAAGTAGTTTGTGTGTTGGTTTGGATGAAACTAAAAGGATGTGGTATTCGGTGCGTTGTAATGGAGCCCGTGAAGATGTTATGAAGCCTGTGGATAGTCTAAAATTTGAGTTACATGAGCAGTTGAATCAGCTGAAGAAAGAAATAAATAAGATTAGAGGACTTAGTTCCTTAAGAAGATTTAGTTCAGGTTCTGATTTGGTGGGTTTAGGTGGTATTTTGCAGGAGAATGTGCCGAGAAGATGGATTTATGTCGATAAAGCTTTTGATAGTCTGAAAGATGCTATGGACTCTTTCTATAAAAGGATAGAAACCATGGATCGGTTATCAAAGGAAACAACACATTCTGAGTGGCAGGAGGAGATGGAGTTTCAATTGGAAATTGAGCAGATGGTGATCCGCAATTGTATCCAGAGTTTGCAGCAGGAGTTTGAACAAAAACTATGTGGCATTTGTGAATCTGAAAGTAGAAATTGCTCTAACCAATTTGAAGAGATCTCAAGTTTGCGTCAGGATTTAGATTCAATTTTTAGAACACTAGCTGTTTACGAAACTGGAACGCTTATTTCTCATGGATCCTTGGAGCATACGGAGGATTGGTGTCATAATAAGAGGGCAGAGCATATCCACTTGAAGCTTTCGACAGATCATTTGCCGCCTTCAATTGTCGAAGAAAACGGGAAGCACGAGGATTCAAAGATTACCAAGCCCGACAATTTGGATTCTGCCTCACTAAAGAACATGTCTAAAGATGATTTGATTACTTATATAACTAAGATGAGAAGAAACCACGAATCTCAAGTGCAAGAGAAGACTGAAGAAAACTTTTGTCTTAGGCGGGAACTATTGAATTTGAAAGAAAGAGGTTCTTCCTTTTCATTGAAGAAGGACAAGGACTTTGATTTGTTGAAGAAAAAAATCCCCGATGTCGTCTCAAAGTTGAATGAAATCCTTGATGGAAATGAGAAATTGCGTCAATTCAGTGAAAACATCGAATCTCTTAACAATTTCAAAGATAGATTGGATTTCTTACAAACTGAGAATCATCAACTGAAGGACATGCTAACCGATACGAAGAAGGAAGTTAAGAGTCTCTCTAATCAGCTTTCGGTCGCTATTGAAAAGTCATCACAACAACAACTGAATGAGGAAATTTTGTTACGAACTGTTCAAAAGCTTGAGGATGATGTTGGGGATGCACATGCTGAAGTTTCAATTATTCAAGATGTATATAAATGTCTCTTTGAAGATATGGAAAGTAAATGTAGATTCATTACTGAAGACTTGCATCTCAAGTATGGTTTCATGCAAGAAATATATGAAGTAATATTGAAAGATACTGTTGATAGTGTTCAAGCTTCTAATGGATTGAAAATAGAAGAAGCAAATATCGAGTCAGTTATGATGCAAGGGTTTTTGGATATTTATCAAATTATATTCAAAGAAGCTTTGGTAGATGTGGATGAAGCATTAAAACTCAAAGCTTCTGAGAACAAAAAACTAATATATGAAATACATATGTTGAAATCAAAAGTGGAAGAAAAGGAGAATTCAATAATAGGGGCAACGAATGCTTTGGAACAAGAAAAGCGAAAGGTGACATCTGCCTCTGAAGTGCTTGACAATTTAAGAGCTCAGGCAGATAGTCAACAGAAATGGATTGTGGAGAACAGCAAAGTGTTGGATGTTACTAAGAGTAACCTGGTTGCAGCAGCAAAGGAAATTGAAAAATACAAAAAGCAAATCTATGAGTTAGATCAAAATCTTGAACAAAAAATGAATGAACTTGGAGAAACTGATAAAGAAAGAAGAGAACTTTGTGCTGTTATAGAAAAGCAACAAGATGCATTGAAATGTAATGAGGCAAAAGAAAGGGAAACCACAAAGCAAATGGAATCAACCGTTAATCTTGTCCACAAATTATTGACAATGGTTACTGATCTAGAAGTTAGTGTAAACAAAGATATTTCAAGAAATTGTTCGAGGTATGCAATATTTGTGTCAAGAATATCTTATGAATTGATGATAAACTGCAGTTTTCATGGTTTCTGTTTGTTTTATGCCGTCTTTTATCAATAATGGAGTGTTTAGGCTTATTTAAAACCAGCAAGTACATAACATGTGCAATTTCATTATCTTTGGATTATTATGAACATGAAGTGCTTCTAATTTTTTGGAGGGATAATTTGGGAAGTTAAGTGATTTTTTCCTATCCAATATTAAAGCCAAACATAAATATATTATCCTTTGTTGCATATTTTTGTTATCATTTATTGTGACAAATGCCTTTTGATTGTTCTGCCAGCTGAAGTATATTTATGAATGAGAAATAGCTGTAATGTACTAACGTGAGCAAAAAATAATTATCTGGAAATTTATATTTGAGTTCAACTTGATCATGTTAATTAACAACCTGTAAATTTTGTGGCGATAAACCAATTTATTTCAAATTAAAATTCTTATATGGAACAAATATTTTTAAATTAGATTTTATTATTTAAAATTCAATTTCAAGTTCTTGTGATGATTATGGTCAACGGTCAGACGAACCAAGTCATATATTGAATCATCTTTTCAGGCTTGAAAGCATGCGTTCTGAGTTCTGTTTCCTCAAGAACAAAGCCAGTGCACTTAAAACCATGGGATTGGTGTACAAGCAAAAGTTGGAAACAAAAACTTCCAATCTTGCAAATGCTGAAGCAGAGGTACGTTGCAACCAGAAAATATTTTTTACATTTTTGCATTTGCTATGGTATTGGAAAAAAACTTCGGTTATATGTTTCTCAGTTTGTTACTAATTTTAATTAAACTCCTTTAGTCTTCCTATTTGTACGGCTATTCTTTATCTTACACTAAACATGAACAAATTGACAATGAAAAGATCGTAGAACATTTGGAAAACATGAAAATGCTTCAAGCACAATTATAATTTTTAAAAGTAAGGTGTTTGGGCTTTACAATAATATGTATTTTATAAATAAAATATTTTTCTATTATGAAACTAATGAAACTAAAGATGATTTTTGTATTTGCAACTGCACGAGGCCAGAAAATTATTCTCATGTTGCTTCAGATGGGTCACATTGTGAGGATTTGTCGTGGTTTGAAATAAATAGTGCTTGTAGAAGAAAAAAATCTAATCAATGACATATATCAGGTTTATGCTGTAAAATTTGTGTTGTCCACCACGGGACATGGTTTAATACCCGGCCTTGAAAAGATATCCAATCTTTTACTAGGAGAACAGTATTTTCATTTTACCTTTTTCTTTATCTATGATAGTATCTAAGTGTAGTAATTGAACGTATGTGTTCGACTTATCTGGAGTTTCAGGTTGATCTTTTAGGAGATGAAGTAGATACTCTTCTTAGACTCCTGGAAAGGATTTATGTTGCACTTGACCATTATTCACACATACTGCAGCATTACCCTGGGGTGAGAATATTTCCCTTTCTACTTATCTTTTCAATGTTTGTACATAATTGAGGTTTGTATGGTGCCAATAGTTGTGATATCACTGTGAAGAATCTATTTTTATCATTTTTGCTGTTTATTGTACAATGTTGCAACATTTTTGTGATTGTTAGCTTCCAATTGATTTGTTCAGTATAACCTAAAAGATGGTTAAGGCCATAATGAGATATTTTTCAGTAGTCACTATAACATGGGTTTGGAGAGTGTCCGGGGTTCATAAAATTAAGGAAGTGATGACATATAGCAGAACATAACACAGTTTTCTTGTAATTGTAATATAGATATTTAGTTAATCTTCATGAATCAAATATTGTGAACTGCTATATCTCCAAGAGTCAATAAGAAACTGTTGTGATGATTAGTCACTTGTTTTGCAGATTATGGAGATTCTGAAGCTTGTAAGAAAAGAATTGACTGGAGACTCTACAAAACTTGTTTAACCGTCTCTTCTTGCCAGGTAAGTTGACAGACACCCTTTTGGCGCAATTTGTACCTTTCTTTCCATGCTCTGGATTCGTAAACCCATGAGCATTGATAAGGAAATCATTTCTGTGATCTCACACTTATCAACTTTCATATAGCTATTAACAGAAGTTACATGAAGCTGAGATGTGTTGCTGCCGGTATTTTCGTTCCCCCTAAAATAGATTATGAAGAAAACAACAAAAGAAAAGAATTACAAGTTTATGCAGTTGCTAGTGCACCTTCCTTTTCACCACACAAATGCTTTTATACACTTACTAGAAGACATGCCTTGTTTGTTTGGCTTTAGCATACCATAAATTTGCTTTCACAGGTTGGTTTTTTTACTAGCAATAGCACCTGTATATGATATTTTTGTGTAATGAGTTTTTTGCATTCAAATGGCTTTTATTATCTCAAGTGTGATATCATTTTTGCATTCAAATAACTGATTAAAATGTCATCATCATTGTGTTGTGTAGTGTGCATATATTGCACATTCTTAAATGAAATATGTTTATGAAAATCTGAAAAAAGTATTATGCGAAGAAAAGTTTCATTTTCTTTCTCTACTTATAATCTCAAATGATTTTATTTATAGAATCTTGTCTAATTATTTTTAAATTTTACAACAAAATAAATAAAATATGTTGTAAAAGAAACTTGAATATCATATCAATATATATATGATTTCTGTTGTTGTTGAAGAAACAATGACAATTTATGATAAGTCGTTTACTAGTTCCATAAATTCCTATGTGCCTTAAATAATAAAACACCCCTACTACTATTAAAAATTAAAAACACTCCAAATTAGCACCGGCATGTTGACTGATGACCTAACTTGCTTAATGTCAACCAAACCTTATCAATTCTCAAACTGTTGGCTTTTGACCATAAGTTTCGACTTTGTCTTTTTATTTTTGGTACGTGGTTTCCACTTTGTCTAATATGAACACTAAGACCACTTATTAGTGCATTATAATTCTAAAAATAATTTAATATAAAGCAAAATAAAATAAAACAGGAGATTCTCTTAATTTTACACCGTTATCGCGGCAAATCATGCTAATATTTTAAAACAATTTGAATGATTTAGTAAATTAATAGTTTTATATTACAGTGAATGTCCATTAAATTCACCATACATACATTGTATAACACACATCATCCAATATATTAAACCTTTATAATTAAAAAACAAAAATATAGTATAGGCGTTGTTATTTGTTTCCAAATAACTTTTTGGTTTGGAATAAGAGTAATGAATCCATAATACATTGTAGGAAAATCCAAAGAGAACTTCTTAATACACCTTAGATTTTGGAGATGCATTTTTAGACATATTTATTTTTGAATAAGCTTTGAAATATTTCAGAGATATATCTTCGTAACCATTTTAAATATTCAACACAACTCACTTAGAAGTCATTTACATTTGAATTAGACCGGAGATGCATATCCATAAATATTTCGGAAATGTATATTCAGAATATAGCATAACAGGTATTTAATACTATAAGTTGTTTATCTGTGTTCAGATGAAGTATAACGTACAATCGCAAATAAATAAAAAATAGACCTACAAAATAATAAGAGATTATTACTATGTGTGTCAAAAATAAAATAACAATTGATCTTGGCGGCTGATTAGAACCTGAAGTGGGCCAAAGACAAACGCCTGTGATGTTGGGTGTGAGAGAGAAGGTGGGGGTGTACTTGCAAGGCACTCTAATGATAAAGTAAGAATCGAGCAAGAGAGAGAGCAAGTATAAAATATGAGTATATTAGGGTGAATATTGGATATCTGGCCCTCTCAAGTGAGAGGGTTTTTATAGTGCCCCCAGCGCTTGACCATTGGTCCCTATTTTCGGGTTGAGACAACTTTTTCTCGAAGCATAGGTAACTGCCATAACTAGTCGTTGCTACGGGCAGGGGCGCAGTTACGGGCACAGGCGTCTTGCCTGTTTCTGGATGGTGGAACCGTGTGTGACAGGCAAGGATTGCCGAGGAGAAGCCCTGTGACTAAGGGTAAATCGGTCAGTCTCCCCTGTTAGAGGGGCAGAAAGGTAAATGCTTCCCCCAAATTGGGTGGACTTAGACAATTGGGCCGTTCTGGGAGCAAAAGTGGATTGGGTCATGCCTAGTCATTGGACCAGTCCGGAACAGTAGCCCCCCAAGTCGTTGCTCCCGAGCATGGGAGTGATGACTTAAGGATAGTCCGCTTTTCGGGCAAGGTCGTCGCTAACCTCAGAGATGAGGTTGCCACCTTGTGCTCGAAGGAATTTGTGCCCGAGCATCTGGTACGCTGCTTGTCAGGGAGCTCGCGGTACGGGGAGACCAACGGTTGATGAGATCTGAAAAGGTGAAGCGTCGCGTGTGCTGCATTTAATGAGTAATGATGGCTAGGCTAGGGTCATGATGATGCCTCTATCCGCTTGTGCTCGTGCACATGCCTGGAATTTCCTATAAATAGAGTGAGGGTCCATTCATTTGTACTTTTCACTTCTCTCTCTTCCTTCGTCTTCTATTCTCTGTTCCCTATCGTCAAGCTCCGTTCGACCACCGTACAAGCACCGACCAGAGCCATTTTAAACCCAGAAATTTCGTCCCCGACCACGTAAGTATGTTGATTCCTTTCTTGTTGTTTGTTTTTTTTATTTATGTTCCTTATATTGCATGTGGTTAGGGTTGCTACGAAGTAGCTTTAGGGCGTTTTCTGGTGGCTGTTGGTGGCAGACAGTGGTTTGGCTACTTTCTCTGCTGCCGGCGCCGTAATGACTGTCAGGAATTTAAGTTTTAGAAATTTTGTAAGCTTTTAGTTAATCCTGGTGCGCGAGGTGGCGTTCGTCAATGGAGGGAACCACAAATTTCGGTGTGTTTATGAGCTTTCTAGTGGTTTCCTCTTGAAGGTTCTTGGTTTTGTGCACGGGGGACTTTTCCCCGGACGCGTCAGGGAGATCTCCCGGACATTTCCTCGTTTTTTTAGTTGTGCCATTTGAGTAGGGCTTAGGTCGGGGACGTTGTCCTTGGCCCTTCTCGCGCCCTTTCACTTGACTAGCAGTGGAAGGGTGGATTTGATTTTGTCATCGAATTCACTTTTATCTTCTGCTTTTCAGGTGAACAAAATGTCGCACAGGGCCGAGGAAAAGCCTCTTAGAGTTCTATCCGAGGAGAGCTCCTTGGAGGAAACTGAAACTGATGATGCTTCCACGCCTCCTGATGCTGGAGGGGTGTCCGTTGTGAGGACATCTGCTGAAGAGTGGTCTGTGGCCGAACTGATGGAGCACGCCTCACTCTTTGCCTCTTATACTGGGACGTTTTCACTACAGTGAGGATCGAGGGAGAGTGGAGGGTCCACTTCCCTACGGAGGATGATCGCATATGCTCGTTGTACGGGGAAAGGTTTCCCATGTACGAGTACGTTTTCAAGGAGATAGGGTTGAGGTTGCCCTTCAGATTTCCAACAGACAGTCTTTATACACTTAAACCTGACGCCTTTCCATCTGTATCCAAATTCGATTGCCTTCATGCGAGCATACGAGCTAGTGTGCGAATATCTGAAGATTGGGGACACTCTCCCACTTTTCTTCACCATCTTCCACCTCCAACGACAGGTGTCAGGGAGAAAATTTGGCTGGGTCTCTCTAAAGCAGAGGAGGAAACTATTCAAACCTTTCTCTGAGTCTATTCGGACCTTCAAGGAAAGGTTCTATGTGATCGAGCCCGTGTCGGAGAAGGCTACCAACTCGACCTTCGTCTGGGAGGTCTCTACGGATGAGAACGAGAAGGATTTGATAGATGAGGACGACAAGATAATTGCCCAAAGATTGTTTCAGTTTCTGTTCTGCTGGAGTGAGGCCCATTTCACCCGCTCAACCGATGAGTATATAATCACTCCTCACCAGTTGGGGGACGATGATCGGGCCAACTACGCCAAGTTGGTGTCCTTCGTGGATGGTTTTCTCCTCGCCCAGTGCGTGACTCGTGCTGGGAAGATAATCTATGAGGAAGATGGGCGGCCCTAGGTGGAGGCCCAATATATCAACACAAAAGAGCTCCTCGAGTGTAGCACTCACGCGGGGCTCTTGAGCTCTTAGGTAGCTTTTTACTTCTTATTTCATTTGAGATGTTTTTTCCTTCATGTGCTGATGTGTCTGTTGTTTTTGTAAGTAATATGTCTTCTGCGCAGGAGCAGATGGTGAAGAACGCCCATGGAAAAGTGATGGGCGATGTGGCCATATGGAAAAGTCGTCTCAGTCAGCGAGCGACTCCTTCCCAGACAGGGTCCGGGACCTTTTCGTCCACCCCACCTACTACCTAAACGTCTCTTATGCCCGTGAGTTTGAGGCTCAAGTGTTCACGCCCGAATCATTTTGTGGACCTTAGTAGAGAGAGAAAGAGAGAGAGAGAGAGAGAGAGAGAGAGAGAGAGAGAGAGAGAGAGAGAGAGAGAGAGAGAGAGAGAGAGAGAGAGAGAGAGAGAGAGAGAGAGAGAGAGGAGATGGAGAAAGAGATAAAAAAACAAGTCTGAGCTGCCTCTGTGCCTACATAACAGGAAGTTTTTTGAGGGGTCCTCTCTGTCCATCCCTCGGGCAGAGTCCCTTAAGCTCGAGGAAATTGACCGTCCCAGCAAGCGGACCATGCTCGTGCAAGACGCCTCTGCTCTGATGAGGATCCTAGATATGACGGTGGTCTACACTGAGGATGGTTCTCAACACGAGTCTAAGTTGAAGAAATCTCAGGCTGCGGTGGCGGCCCTAGAGGAGAAGGTTAAGAAACTCCAGGAAGAGTGGGAGAGGGAGCTTGATGAAGTTGTGCGGAAGGGTCGGGAAGAGATGTCCGCGGAGAAGGACGTCATGGCCTCCTAGAAGAAAGCTGCTGAGCACCTGGTAGAGCAATTGAAAGTCGTTGCTGCCCCTGCTGAGGATGAAATCGAGGAGGTGAAAAAGTTGTCAACCTGGACGGAGCTGGTTTCCCGGATTACTCAGGCCGACGATGATTACTTGGCTATAGGCGATGAGGCCTTCCAGAATGTCGTGGATCAACTGAAGTTAGTGAATCCTGGTGTCGAGCTGTCCATTGAAGGCACCAGGTTTCTCTATACTATTAAAGATGGCAAGATAGTAGTCCCTGAGTTCCTCCGATTTGGTGAAGTGCACGCGCAGGCGGCCCAAGAGGAACTTCAACAAGTGGAGCAGTGAGTTTTCCTCGGTTTATGTTTTTGGCCTGCGTGTCACAGTTTATCTATAATCTTGTTTTGTGGGGGCTTGGCCCCATTGTATTGTAATATGCACACTCCCGACCCTTGTGGTCGCTTTATGTTAATATGTATTGCTTTGTATGTTTATTTATACTTTTTCTAAATTTTTCTAATGGTCATACGCCGTCCAATGCTGATCGTATTAGACATCTTAACGATTGATTGTTATGCTTCGGGTATGCTCGACAAATGATGTTCGACAGTGCGGGAAACTGGTCGAAAGGCCTGGGTAGTTTCCGGGCAGGGGGACGAAGCTCAGGTCGTGTTCGTAGCCTGAGTTTGCAGCGTGAACTTCCCATCGCGAGCTGGGGATTCTGTCCTTCATGGTACTTTGGCGATGGCGGGCTCGATCGAAGAACCGCTGTCGGGCACGAGTTTTGTTTCTCTTCGACTAAACCCTGCTTAGATTCGTGTTGGTGGTGCCGCGCTTGTACCTGGGGGCGCGCCTATGGTCGGTACTTATGCTCGTCGCATGGACGAGACATGCCGACAGTGAGGGCCTTAGCTGTAATATTGTTTCAGCTTTTCGGCGTTCCATGGTCGAACTAGTTCTTCCCTAGTGAGGTATTTTAGGTAGTAGACCCAATTCTCTGTTTCTGCTCTAAAATTGTATAGTCCTTCCCAATTTGCGGCGAGCTTGCCTTCGCGAGAATCTTTGTGATTCCTTCTTAGAACGAGACTGCCTACTTGGAACTCTCGTCGTATAAGCTTGGTGTTGTGCCTGATTGTGATTTTCTATTTAAATGAGGCCTCGCGGAGGGCTGCTCCTGATCAGACCTCTTCAACGAGATTGAGCTCCTTCCTCAGGACCTCGTTGTTCGTTTCTTCGTCCAAGGGCGCTTCAGTCCGCCTGGAGGGCACGTGAGCCTCGATGGAGATTACTGCCTCGAAAATAGTGAATGTTTTCACGATTACTCGTTCAACAGTACTGTTTTCGAGAGGGCCTCAACTGAGCGGTGATTCTCAAGTCAGCTTGGTCGGAATTCACCTCCCTATAAGCCTCGTCGAATATATCACCTTCGTATAATAAGTTCACTCAAGTCCGGGTCTATGACTAATCTCACCACACAAAGGTACCAACCAAAAAAGCATGAATAAGGTGAGAATTGGATGTCAAATTATTAATTAATTTGAATCTTAATTCATTGGTCCATCACCGGTCTTTTATTTGTCCAAAGGAAGGGAAAAATATCAAATTACCCACAATGCAATGCAAATTCAAAAGCTAGAGAGTTTAGGTTCAGGGGTTGGTTAAACTTAGGTAAGGTGCTAGCATCGTAAGTTTCTGTAGTATTCTACATGAACCTCTTATTTTATCGTGTTTATTGCTAAGGGTTATTTGCTTAAGGATAAAAGACCTAGTGATTTATTTCTGAGTATACTCGCTAAGATGTCGCATCTTGTGCCTACATATCCTGACGGGAGTGGAATTGGAGTATTTGTAGTTCCCCTAAAGGGTTTGAGGAACCATTGACTGTTGGTCAAAGTTCCAAAGGGATAAGGTTTGTTGATTGATTGGTTCTAGGAGAAAAGATGAGTCGTCATCTTAAGGGAGAACACTCGACTTAACCACCACAACTTGTAGGAGATGGTCTTTGCATCGTCTTGAGAGAAGGGCTCAAACACTCGGATTTATCGACGAGTATGCCACTATCTCTCTCAAGCGAAAAAGATCTACATCACTCGATTGCGTTATGGGGCAGGAGAATTACATCTCGATGGTCATGATGACTCACGTCTAATTCTCTTGTAGGGAGAATATAGTTGATTGAGTTGAATATGGTTTATCTAAGTTGTAAAAGAAAAAGGTCCTCCTTAAGGGGTAGGAACTAAACTTAAACTGATCAACTTGAGAAGGATCAAAGATCACGCGGGGAGTATGATGCAAATGATGTGCAATATGCACGACTTATGAAGTTATGCGCAGGTTCTTCCTTCGGACATACAATGCGAGAACAATAAATAATGATAAACAAGAGATAAAATAAATCAAAGCAACAAATAAAGAATGCTTAAAATCAGACAAACGCAGAGTCGTGAATATTCGAATCAGTGCTGAGAGGATAAGAAATGAAGCGTCGCGTTGATTAAGTTCTATGCAAATTGATTTTTTAGAGAAATTGGATAAATTAGTTTTTTTTCTAATAAAATAAGGTTTGTGAATTAATTAAAAAATTTCTAAATAGAAATAATTTTTAAAAGGTAGCAAATTATTAAGTTATTATTATTTATTTCTAAGGAGATCCTACTAAGTAAATAAAGTTATATTATAAAAAAAGGTTTTTATTAAATTAACTGGTTAAATAGATTTTTTGTTATTATAAATAGATAAAAGGTTATTTATATATATATAAAGGCTTCTAAATAAGAATATTAACAATTACAAAAAGTATTAAGTTGATGAAATAAAATTAATTGATAAATTAAATTAAATGGCAAATAAATAAAATAAAGTTGTTTAAATCAAAGGTTAATTAAATTGGAGAAAAAGTGTTAATTAAACAAACAGGTTATTAGATTAATAAAAAAAACGGCTGATTAGACAAATGATTAATTATTGGTTTAATTAATTAAATAAAAAAAGTTAAAGTGATTAGGTTAATGATTATATTAATTAAATGGCCAGATTAAAAGTTAATTGGATTAATTAAAATTAGGGTTAATTAATCGCAGATTAATGATAATGAAAAGATTAGTAGGGGCGAAATGATTAGGCGCGACGCAGGGAGATGGGTTTACGGTGAAGGTGCAGCGTACGGTCGTGGATTGGCATCATATGGGGGTGAAAGGCTGCGATGGCGATGGTGCATGGTGATGAACCGTGTGCGTGCGTGCAGGTGATTACAACATAAACAAAACAAAATTGAAAACCCTAGAATCCCAAATTTCCATCTCTCTTCCGCCATTTTTTGACCTTCTTCTTCCTCTCTTCATTTCTTCTTCTACATTCTGCTTTTCCTTCTTTGTCTCTCCGTGTTTCTTCCTGTTCTCTGTGAATCGCTCTCTCTTCTCATTATCTTCTTCTAGTTTTGTCTTCACTTATCTCCTTCTTTTCTCTACTTCTCTACTTCTTTCTCTGCGATTTCTCCTTCTTCAACTCTTATTATACATAAATCAAAACAAAAAAAAATGTTAGAGTGTTAGCATAAAATCTCACAGTTTGCATGGTTTGTTATTTCGCTGGTCTTCGAAAGTGGTGGTGAAGGGGTGGTTCGCGGTGAAGGTTTTCCGGCGATAAACAAAAAGCGGATGACAACTGCGATTCGCGTCGGAGTTTCGCTGAAGGGATCCAACGATGGGTTTCACATTGGAGCTTACAAAAGGATGAGTTTTCTCATTTTTTCTTTACAAATTAGTGTTTGATTTGGTATTTTTGGATTCGTGGATTTGTGTTTTGAATCTGGATTTTGAAATTTCGCCCCCTCTTTTTTTGTTCGTCTTTGAATCCCCTTTATAGCTTTACCAATCTTCTTCTAATAATTCTCTGTTAAAACTCAAAGGATTTCTTTCCAAATTCGGGTGGACATGTCCTAACTGGTTTGGAAACAAGTTAATGTTGTCCCGAACATGTTGTGTTGTTATGGAAAGAAATGAAATTTCCTGGAACCGTTGATGTCATATTTGGAAAGTTTTAATTCTGAAAATGATGAGTTTCGAATCCCAATTGATTATGTTTGGCTGCTTTTTGTAACAGGATAAGCGTTCGGTTTTGGCCACTTCTGCGCGTGAAGCGAGAGCATGGAAGCTCTGTCTTCAATTGATGATAATAATGAGGAACTCTAGCATCTTCAAAAGCTTTCCTAACTGGACTTGTTGAAACCACGAAATTGGAATGGCTTGCGTACCTGCATCGTCTCAAGTTGTAATTTTGAAATTCAAGATAATGTTGTGTTTTGAATCTCTTGGAATTCAAATTGTAACCCTTGTCTATTATGAACTTTACCCTTGTAAACCAAATCTGAACAACTTTGAATTCATATATTATTAGTTCACCAATTATTGGTTATTGTATTTGAAATTAACTCCTTGTAAACTTACGATAGACGATTACAACAAACTATGTTACAATCTCAAAAAGGAAATAGATACTTGTACTTGTCCTCAAACTTGACTTGTAGATTTTCAATATGCGCATTTTAAACCAAAGTTGTTGTATCAATGTACGATGCACTAGAATTTGGGCATTAACACTCCAAGGAATCCAAATGAATCCTTTTTCCACATGTGTTCAAATTTTCTAATTGATGCAAACCAATCGAACTCAAAACATTACAAAACGAACTTTAATGCCATAGGGAATCCATAATATCTTGGATGCGTATAGGCGAGCTCGCACCTCAAATGAGAGTTCTATAACAACGATAACTTGAACGACACACATCTTTAGCCATGAACTTGAGTTCTTAAGTTTAGTCATGAAGTACACTTGAATCATAATCTAACTAGAACTTGAATCATGATTCTTCCAGAATTTGGATGATCTCTTAAAGACTTGAACCTCATGAACCATGAGTCTCGTATTAAAACTTGAAATAGAAAAACTTCTTAAAAGTTCAAGGCACAACCCCACTTGAATGTAGATATGAAACCTCCATGCGGATGCAACTAGGATATGAAACCAGAGTTTGGATTTGTAGTCAAAATGATATCGAATTCAATTGAGCCTAAAAAAATGAGGAATCTGAATTAGGAAGTTACTCGCTTAGTATTGATTCCCAGTTTTCAACCCAATTCGTCGTTTCGAAACATATGGTCCAAATTTCTTCCACTTGACAAATAAATGATCCAAACTCCAATATTAAAATCAAACTAAACCCTTAGAAATCCCGTGAAAATAATGGTACAACTTGATGCAAATTGCCATGAAAACCGTAACTGAAACGCGAACGACCATCTCCAAACCAAAGAACAGAAAGCCCAAAACCTCCTCAAAACACAAAGGCTTCTGACACGCTCTTAGTAAAAAGATCACCAGAAAGCCCTAGGACCTTTGAATCGAAAACCTGCTTAAAGTTAGTTGTACATGCGCCAACTGGTTAATCATAATAAACATACATACAAAAGGTAAAATAAGACAAACAAGAA
Source organism: Lathyrus sativus (assembly GCA_963859935.3). Classification (NCBI taxonomy): domain Eukaryota; kingdom Viridiplantae; phylum Streptophyta; class Magnoliopsida; order Fabales; family Fabaceae; genus Lathyrus; species Lathyrus sativus. The sequence goes on along the minus strand of OZ012735.1, from coordinate 82,663,690 downwards.
ATAAGCACAAGGAGGTTGGATCTTAAGGTCAAAAATTAGGGTGCTACAGTGGGCCGTTATTTTGGCAAGAGTCTCAGCTTCTATCCACTTGGTGAAGTAGTCTACGTATACTATCAAGTACTTGCTTTGGTTTGACCTTACGACAAATGGTCCTAGGATGTCTAGGCCCCACTAGGCAAATGGCCACGGGGAGGACATCACTTTGAGTTCATTAGGAGGTGCCAAGTGTATGTCTCTGTGCCATTGGCATTTGTTTCATTTATTCACGTGTTCCCTCGTGTCGTTTTGCATTTTTGGCCAGTAATATCCTGCCCGAAGAGCTTTCCTCGCGAGGGATCTCCCCCCGAGGTGTTGGGAATTGATTCCTTCATGGATCTCGACAAGACATGGGCGACCATTTCTTCCTCGACGCATTTGAGGAGAGGGATGGAGAATCCCCGTTTGTACAGCTTGTTTTCGACCAGAACGTAGGAGTAGGCTCTGCGCCTTACTACGCTGGCCTCCTTGGAGTCAGATGGTAGTTCGTCCTTTGTGAGGTAATTATATACTAGAGTCATATAGCAATGGATGTCGTCGATGACGTGCACGTCAAGGGTCATGGACACTCTCTCAATGCTAGGTCGTGGGAGTATTTCGTGGATGACGAATTTGTTCCCCCCTTTCTTTTTCGTGCTTGCTAGTTTTTATAGGATGTCTGCCTAGACGTTGTGTTCACGGGGAATGCGTTTTACTTCTACGGAGGTGAACTTTGCCATTTCCTCCATAACTAGGGCCAAGTATTCAGACTGGTTGTCGCTTTTGACCTGGTATTCTCCTCGGACTTGAAGGGACACTAACTAAGAATCAGTGCAAATGATGACTTCTTCCACTCCCAGGTCTTCGACGAGGCGCAGACCAGCGAGAAAGGCTTCATATTCGGCCTGATTGTTAGAGGTACGGAAGGATAATGTAAGCGAAACTTCAATGAGGATTCCATCCTCATTTTCCAGGATGACACTTGCCACGTTCCCTGCTGAGCTGGATGCTCCATCAACAAAGATGATCCACTTGCAGGCACCTCCATTAGGGTAGTCGGGCAAGGTCATTTCTGCAACGAAATAAGCTAATGCTTGTGCCTTGAGGGCCTTTCTGCTCTCACATTAGATGTCGAATTCAGATAGCTCCAGCGACCATTTGAGCATTCTGCCGGCCATATCTGGATAACCTAAAAGCTGCTTTACAGGATGGTCCGTGCGTACCACGATTATGTGGGCAAAAAAATATTGCATCAGCCTTCTTGCAACATTGATAAGGGCGAGGGCCACCTTTTCTATCTGTTGGTACCTTAGCTCTGACCCTTGTAATACCTTGCTCATGAAATATATGAGTTTTTGCCCGTCAGGCGTTTCACGAATGAGGGTGGCACTCACAGCCTCGATTGCGACAGCGAGGTAGAGATAAAGGGTTTCCTCATTATTTGGTTGGGAGAGGGCTGGTGGTTCCGACAGAGCTTGCTTCAAGTGGAGGAGGGCTTTGTCGTATTCCTCCGTCCATTCTAACGCGGCTTCCTTGCGGAAGAGTTTGAAAAAGAGGAAAGCGTGTTGAGCATATTTGGCTACAAAGTGGGAAAATGATGCGAGCATTTCATTGAGGGACTAGATTGACTTTTTTGAGTTCGGCGTGGGGAACTCGGAGAAAGATATGCACTTGTCGGGGTTAGCTTCAATTCCCTGTTCGGTTAGATAGAAACCGAGGAACTTGCATGCTCGTACCCCAAACGTGCATTTCTCTGGATTAAATCACATCTTGTACTTCTTGGCCTACTCGGAGACCTTCCTCAAGTGGGTCGTGTGATCGAATTCCTCGTGGGACTTCATGATCATGTTGTCCAAATAGACTTCGAGCATGTCCCTGATTTTTCCTCGGAAAACTTTATTCATCATCCTTTGGTAGGTAGCGCCAACATTCTTCAAGCCGAAGGGCATTACATTATAATAATAATTGTATGACTCGGTCATGAAGGCCCTGTACCTTTTGTCATTTTTTGCCATGGGTATTTGGTTATAGCCCGAATACGCGTCCATGAAAGATAACAATTTTAAAAGCGGTGAAATTATCAACTAGTTTATCTATGTTAGGCAGAGGATATGCGTCTTTAGGGCAGGCCTTATTAAGATCGATATAGTCAATGCGCATTCGTCATTTTCAATTATTATTTTTCACGAGTACAACATTGGACAACCAAGTGGTATACTTGGCTTCCAAGGTAGAGTTCGCCTCTAGGAGGTCTTTTATAGCCTGTTCGGCAGCCTCCGTCTTCTTCGAAGACTACCGTTGTCTATGTTGAGATACTTCCATAACGGCGGGATCAATAGTGAGGTGGTGACAGGCCACATCAGGGTCTAGCTCGGGCATCTCTGCGGCGCTCAACACGAACATATCTGCATTCTCATTGAGGCAGGCTCTTAGTTATTTCCTCGCAAGCTCGGGGAGACTGGTCCTAATCGCCACTCTCTGCTGGGGGTGTTCGCCGAGTAAGACAAGTTCGAACTCTCCATCCAGAATTGGGCGCATTGAATGGATAGTTTCGCTGCTACTGGAGGGGCTGCTCTAAGATGGCTGGATCTTTTTCCCCTTTTCCTTCTGAATCTTATGGACGTATTCGGAGAAATGGATGTCAAGGTCGATGGATTTAATGCGAGGCAACGACTTCGTCTCTTCGACGCTGTTGGGCAGAGAAGTCCGACTGGGAGTCTTCGGTCTGGCGGCGATGGTATTCAGCCCCTTGGAGGCTGCTTCAAAAAATATCCTCGCGACTTCAATGTCTCTATGTAGATTCGCCACGAGACCCTTCAAAGTATAGTATTTCATCTTCAAGTGCACTGTTGAGGGGCACGACCACCAATTCGGCAAGAGTTGGCCGGCCGAAGATACACTGGTATAGCAACGGGCAATCGATGACCAAGAATTAGACCTTGATTGACCTGGCCCTTTCAGCGGACCTGAAAGTTACAATCAGCTCTATGTAACCCCAGGGCTTCGTCGCCGACCCATTGAAACCCTACAGATCAGAGCCCACGTAGGGTGTCAGATGTGATTCGTCCAGCTGGAGGGTGGAAAACAGCTATAAATACATAATATCAACCGAGCTGCCTTGGTCGACGAGGGTTCATCAGACGTCAAAATTTTCCATCTGGGCTCTCACGAGCAGAGGGATGCTGGCGTTGGAGGCTCCACCGAGGAGCTCCTCGCGGTAGGAGCAAATGGGAACAGACTCTCCCTGGACCATATTGAGGGTGGAGTTTCGGTTCAAGCTATTGTTGATAAGGTGCTCAAATTTTCTTTTGACAAACCCTACTGTGACTTTGTTGAAGCCCCCTCCGGAGATGACCATGGCGGAGGGGAAAGTCTCCCACGGGTTGTGTACGGAGAAATATAGAGGTGCGTTGAACCCCTCCGGAATGTAGAAATCTTCAGGTCACGAGATGCTCATAGCGACCTGAAGGTTGGCTTCCTCGGAAGAAGGTACCTCTTCCTTGACCTTCTTGGGTTCCTGGGAGTTTTGTTAAGAAGCGTCCTCCCATTTGGCAAACTTCTTCAAATGCCCGTCCCTGATGAGTATTTTTATGGCATCCTTCAAGTGGATGCAATCATCGGTCATATGGTCGTGGCACTTATGGAATCAATAATATTTAGACTTGTCCATGTTTGGTTTGGATGGTATCTGCTTCAGGAACCGGACCCTCGCCTGCTGGAATTCTAAGTTGGCACATTCAAAAAGGATCTTTTCTCTTAAAACTATTAGGGGAGTGTACTCGTGGAACCGGCTGGAGGGTCCTTTGTTGTTATGGGGACGGTCTTTGCGCCTTCTTTCTCCTCGACGAGATGTCGAGGGCTCATCGGACCTGGAGGATCAGGCATTCTCCCTGTGCCTCGAATCTTGGGCAGAATTAGTGGCCTCCTTCTCTTCGTGCTGAACATACGCTTGTGCCTTGAGGAGGAAAGTGTCCAGCAATGCTGGGGGCTGGATATCCACAGCTTTAGCAAACTCAGTGCAGGGACGGAGCCTGCGCTCGAGCATAAACTTTTTCATGTCATCGGTCGTAGAGACTTGGACGGCCTCCTTATTGAACCTTTTGATGTAGGCTTGCAGGGGTTCATATGTCCCTTAAATGATGGCTTCAAGGGAGGCTTTGGTCTTCAGATGGCGGCGGGAGGCCGTGAAGTGTCTAGAGAACATTCTCCCCAATTGCCTCCATGAGGTGATGGAATCATCGAGAAGTCTTTTGTACCAGGTCATCGCCCCCTTCTTGAGTGTGGTCGGAAATAACCTGCATTTGATGACGCCCCGGACGCCGTGGTAATCGAGTAGTGCATCGATATTTTCGATGTGCTCGTTGGGGTCCGTTGTACCGTCGTATGTGCGCAAAGAAGAGGGTTTCTCCAGTCCCTTCGGTAGGCGAATGTCCATAATCTCATGGGATAACGGGCTGCGAGGCTCGTCATCATTGATGCTACTAGTCCAAGACGGGGAGCGGGTGTCCCATCTGTATGTAGGATGGCGGTCTCGACGGGGAGACGGGGTTCTTGCTCGGCCCTTGGACCTGGGCGGAGGCAAACGTTGGAACTCTGCTTGGGGGTCTCTTCCGGTCCTCTTGGGTCATAGGGAATATCGGTTCCGAGAGAGATGTGGTCGCACTTTTTGATGGTCAAGGTCTCTGGCTCCGGAGGTGTCTGACGGTTTCTTTCGCGCCGGGGAGGAGGACTTCATGGTCGTTGTCGCTCTTTCCTCGGTGGAGGGGATCTTGGACAACTGGATTCTTCTAAGGCTCCAATCCTCGCGCTCTAATTGAGGATTATGAGGTTGGTCTTGTTGAGAAACTCGAGGAAGGATGCCATGGTCGGGTCGGCGCTAGGCGGAACTGGAACTGACAGGTGCTCTGGGACGAGTGGAACCTCATTGTGATCTGCGCGAACAGGGGATGGAGAAGCTGTGGCTCTATCCCTTTATCGAAGGACGTCGCCATCATGAGATGTGGTTGCTGATCGGCTATTTAGTAGTCTAAATGCTTCACGACTGCAAGTGCACAGTCTGATCGTGTAGTTTTAAAAGATTATCAAACCCAAATGACCAAGAGTCGATCTACCGCTATCTAATGATACTATGTAAAGCTATGGCTAATAAATTTCTAATTTTTGGGGTGCGAAAAATAAAATAAGTACCGAATTAAAATTCTAATTAAAATAAGATATTGCTAAATATCGGTATATAATCCTATCAATCATCGGGGGTTCGGTAATTCGTGGACGTTTAGTTTTAAAAGGAAAGAATCGTTATTTTGTAGAAAATATCCATTAAAAAGCCCTTATCTCACACTCTCGTTCTCTTGACTTAGACTATGCTCTTAAATCAAAATGTAGCGCCCGCTCTCTTATTTTGCAGATAAAAACACTTTTTGGAAACAGATAAATCCTAAATAAACTCAAAGCGCTCTCGTTGTATTTAAGCCTAATGTTCTATTTCAGCTATCCGATTAAAATCTCAAACTCTCGCTCTATTGATTTTAATCTTCGTTACTTTCTCACTCTCATGACAAAAGTTATTAATTTTAGGCAAAAGAAACAGAGACCAGAAACATTTATTTCATTTAAATTCTATGTTACGATTTACCTAACCCCCTCCGATCGGTTGTGATTACATATCGATACTACGGGTTTTAGCCAGACATGGCTTTCATATTTTCACTAATTTCAATCTTAATACTAACTAGAAAACAGAAGAGATACATAAAAATAAAGCAGTAAAATTAAAGCAGATAAAATAAAAACCTGGAAATTAGCAGAATTTGGATTTGATTTTTGAAGGCCGGCTTGTATTATCGGTACAATGTTTACAACCTCGTTGAATCAATCCTAAACTAATGGCATAACAATTTTCCTTACAAAACCTTAAAACAATGCAGAGAAAAATAAGAGCAAAAAGCAGAAAAAGACTAAAAACTGGAAAATATAATGTGTGCGTTCTTCTAAAACTGCTCCCTTTTTATACTGTTAGTGGGATGGCTTCGAGGCTTCAAATGAGGAGAGGATTTCGGAGGAAATGTAGTGAGGCAGTTGAGAAAAATCAGGAAGCTTCTTGGAGGAAATTCAGGGGAGGAAGTGGCAGGCGCCACTTCCCGTTCAAGTAGGGGTGGGAGTTGCCATTTTTCCTAATAGTTAGGAGTGGCACTCGCCACCCCCTTCTATGTGGCAACCGCCACTCATCCTTCAATATATAGGTGGAAGGTGCCACCTATCTTCTATGTGGCAGGCGCCACATCCAAGTGGCAAGTGCCACTTGGTATGTGGTGGCCCCCACACCTTTTCTTTCCTTTCTCTTTCTTTCTTCTTCTTTTCTTTCCATGGTCTTTTCTTCCTCTTTTCTTTTCATTTCCTTTATTTATTTCTCCTTTTATACTTTTAGTCCAAATTTATGGTAACCTACAAAACAGAAGAAAACAGAAGCGTAATTGAAGATAAATCAAATAAAACAGTAAAAGAAACAGATAAAATTCATGCAAGTCAAGTCAAATATTCGATATCATTTTGCGCTATCAAACTCTCCAACACTTGAACCTTTGCTTGTTCTCAAGCAAATAAAACATATGCATGGAATCTAACATGATATTACTCAGATCATACATCGTTGCGAGACTTTCGCACGAAAGATAGGTACTGGTAAAAATACTAAGGGTACCGTAACAACACTAATTTACTAAGCGTAATCAGGAACTCCCTCTCTGTGCAGATAAGTCTGAATCATGTTATTATAACTCTGCCTATTCATTTTCACCTCTTTTTCGCTCTCGTGCAATCACATTAAGCCCGTTATCCCCGCACGCCCATGGTAAGTGAACCTGTTAGTGTTCATTGATCTCTTTTTTTCAGAACTTTTTCACATTCTTTTTTTCTTGTGTATTTTTGAATTTCAAGAGTCCGATCTGTTGGGCTAAATGGTCGAGTAAGGACCACCTAACTTAGTAAGAGCATATCCTTCGTTCACTTTAATCATTTTATTTGATTTTTATTTATGAGATCAAACATGTATTTTGCATCGATTTATTACTTAGGTTGTGCTTCAGGATGGTGCTGACTGCTAATATAAACTACTCGAGAGGTTATCCTAAACTTTAGGGTTCGGCATAATAAGTACTCAAACTCATCAGCAAATTTAGGGGTTCAGGGAGTCAAGACGGTACCGATATTATTAGTACTTTCCCAAATCTCTCGAACTCAGTCTAAGTCAAACAATATACTTTTGGGGTCAGTGTCATGCTTTAAACCAACAACTAAAAATTTTCTGTTATGGCTCAAGAATTTGGGAGAATCCGACAAGTGACGGAAACTATCTAAAGTGACTCGACAACACATGAATTTATTTTATTTGCGAAAAAAATTAAGCAGAAAATCAAAAATTTAAAATCTACCTAGAAAACAGTAAATAAAGGGGAAAACAATAAATAAAAGCGGTAAAGCTTCCTCTTCCACACTTAAATCGAGCATTGTCCCCAATGCAACGAATTAAGGTAAGAAAAGAAGGTGGAACCTGGAAATTCTCTATCTGCGGCCTCTACCGCAAGTTCATGCCCGCCTGCCATTTCCAGGGTGGTCAAGTGGATCTTCTGGATCTGCCGCACGTATTGATAAGTCGGCCATCTCGGAGATCAATCCTGAAATGTTGTGTTGTTCGCTTTGCATTTGTCTGAGAATCTGCATCATCTCGGCCTGCTGGGCCTCGATGCTCTAAATCCTCTAATCCCGCTGAGCATCTAATTCGCTCTGTCATAGCATTTCAACATATAGTTCGTCTAGAGTGGCTGGTGTGTCTTCGCTTCTTCTAGGTCTGCGCCTTGAGGACGTACCTGCAACATTATCAGAAGCAACATGTGTGGTGTGTGGATGTGCGTTAGTGTCGTCCCCGCCAGCAGCAGCATTCTCGGGAATATGCACGGGGACTGGGTCATTAATATAACAATAGTTATCTGGATTACACACATCCGTGCAAGCAGGGTTTGGTAAAATAATATTCGGGAACACTTGGTTATTTATCATCAAATCGTAGTTCCCATCTCTCTGTCTCCTCACCATTTTCATACTCCTAATCATATTTATATCTATGGTTCTTGATGGCAAGGGTGTTAAAGATGAAAATTTATTTTGTAGGCCGAGAATTCGGCCTAGCGTTGTTATCAAGCCACCAAAAACTATAGCTCATTTCTTTGCGGTGGCTATTGCTCTCATGTGAGTGAACAAAAATGGGACAATATTTATTTTCTCGCCGGTTGCTACAACGGTAAACAAATAGAAAAATTCTGCTTAATTTACTTTATTAGAGTTTGACCTTCCGAAAATGGTACAGGCCAATAGTTGTCGCAAATAGTGCACCAATGGGTTTTGGATTAACGAGGCTCTATTGCCTTCGAAACTGTGGGATACTGTCCCTGTTATCGCTCTCTGGAAATATTTATATGCGCTTAGTCATCCCTCACCCTCTGGCACATCATATTTAACATCATCTCCGTATGGACATTTAAATAAGACAGCTAATGCTTCAAATGTAAATGTATACTCAACATTAAATAGGAGGAAATGGATGTTTCCATTAACATCATAAATCAGCGAGCTAAGAGATTTTAGAGTCGGTTGCACGTAGACAGAATCTTTGAATGATAAAAGGTAGGTTAAGCCTAATCTTTCTAGCATACATTCTACACTGTCTTTTAGTCCTAGTGCTTCTAAACAGGGTACATCAGCATACCTTGTCGACTCGATTTCTCTATTTAGTAGAGTTGCATATAACTCTGCTTGCTTCTCACCAGCTTCAGCTTCTCTGAAAATGATTTGGTATGTTGCCATGATGGTCCCTAGTCAATGCATACCCGTGTAATCTCTACTATGTGACGACACCTAGGCAAGACACCATCTGTATGATCTAGTTGAGCCTGCTCCTCCTCTAGTATCTTCTAATGAGTTGGTCTCGACGGATCTCTTGGAGCAGCATGCACCATGTACGGATGTGACACCCTGAAGAACCATCTGATGTACCCCTCGACGTAGCTCTAGTCGCTTGGGGATATGGTAACCAGTGTTTCCTCTGGTACCAGATGCCTCTTAAAATCATCAAACATCTCCTTTATTTGTCTACGTGTCAAGGAAAGAAGAGCAGAGACAATAAGGTATCTGAGGATGGTCTGAGTGTACTTGAACAACCATATGACGTGCTCGGACAGATGAGGAGTTGTGAGACGCGATTCGCATGCTAACCATCTACAGTATAACATTATCTCAATAAATGGCCGCGTTTGTCGGTGATCAATATAGTTGTTGAAATGCATGTCCTCAACAACCAAACAGTCAAGATAAACTCTGAAAGGCTTGACCATCTGATTCCCTCTAAGAGGGATAAAAACAATAGCACGCGACATATCCTCCGTGTACACAGACACACTCGCTTAACCAGCGATGCGCGAGAAGTGCTGGAGGATTCAAGCCTGAAATGAAAAAGTTTATAACACACGAATAATCGGTAATGGTTTTGCAAATATGAAATGAAATTGACAAAAAAAATTCAAGGATCAAGAATTATTACCACCAGTAGTGTCACGCTACCTATGACCTGCTTCGTCTTCCACATACTGTAACACCCCGTTTCCCCAAAATATAATAAAACAATTAAAATAAACACATATCAGGGTTCTCCCACAACGGGATGTCACAATTTCCAACGAAATTCCACAAATCATTTTTTTCAAAATAATATTCAGCAAAATTGCAACGGAAAAAGAACTAGTCTGTCATAACACATATCATATGTACATCATTCATATCATCAACATCGTCATATACAATAATCGGCCATCTGCCCAAATATACATAATGTCATCACATATCCCACAAAAATCAGATACGCCACGGGGGAACACATAATCAACAAGAAACAATAAAACTCCCGAAAAGCCTCGGTGTTACGTATCAGAGCAATCCTATGACACTGCCACATCCAAGCTAGCTAGACACCTGGATTGTCTGTACTTTCGAAGAAGCACAGACCACAACAACAACAAAGGGGTGAGAATTCACGATCAAATATTAATGGTATAAATGTACATGAAATAAAAGGCAGACAACAACAAATCATTATTTCACATACATCGTATCCGGACTTACTGTCCCATCATCAATCATCACAACACACACAAACAACAATGCAACACATGCACTCGACTCGACAATATGCGATACCAACTCAACTCAGGATAGATTGCATACACTCCATCCGAACAACGATCTATCCCTCCCACGCTCCTCCTAAGCCCATATAATCAAATCTCAGGATAGATCGCATACACTCCATCCGAGCAACGATCTATCCCTACCAACGTTCTCCACTTGGAACACGGGTGGTCGCATACACTTCATCCGAGCAACGATCCAAATACCGTCCACGCTCCCCACTTGGAACACGTGAGTGAATCACATACACTCCACCGAGCAATGATTCACCACGTCCACGCTCCCCACTTGGAACACGTGAGTGTATCACACACCATGTCCACGCTCCCCACTTGGAGCACGTGAGTAAATCATACCTCACGTCCACATTCTATGCAAGACATTATGCATAACCACATAGCACACACAGTACACATGATCCTACTGGTCCATCACATCATATAATGCATATACACACAAGCACACAAAGTGCATCGATCCTACTGATCTAATTCATCACAACAACACATCAATACAACGCACACCATGCGTAACGATCCATACTGATCTAATTTATCACAACAACACATCAATACAACGCACACAAGGCGTAACGATCCATACTGATCCACTCATCACACATCATATCACACATCGTAGCATACCCCAATTCTATTATCAAAAACATACGGATACCACGGAACCACGTTCCGACACCTTACATACACTCGTCGCAGCTGACTAATAAGCTCATCATCAAAACATGATCAACAAGATTCCAAATCCATAAAGATATCAGCACAGAACAACAGCCAAAACACAAATTGTTGTCGGGCTCGCTGGCGCATTCGCCTGGCGAAGCCCCACAGTGAACACTCGCTGACCACTCGCCCGACGAAACCCCTGGCGAAACCAAACAGAGGCTACTGGCAGAATTCGCTGCCCAGTTCACCTGGCGAAGGCTCGTCCCCTCACTCGCCCAGCGAATACTTGCGTATTCAGAAAAATAAACTATGCTGCCCAGAAACAGCAGCAACCCCTCCACACCAATCCTCTCCAAAAATCGCACCAGCCTCACTAACTCATTATTCTACAATTGTTTTACCTAATTAGTGTCCAATTCACCCGATGAAACATCGACTCTAGCCGATCAATTCACTCTCGACTCAGAACCACATTCAACTATAAAACCCCCAATTCATCAATTAACCATCAAATTCAGCATGCAACAGTTCAACACAAACATCAACGATGTAAAACAGAATTAATACATGTAATATCATCAACTCATCATGCAATTCATCAATAACATGCAAACACATTCACTCATGGGGTCATGGATTTCCCCTTCCTACCAATTATTCATGTAGATACCATTTAACCGATATATCCCCCCTTACCTAGAATTCGTTTTGATGATGAAGAAGCTTCACAATCCGCAGTCGTGATGCACTCTTTCCCGCTTTTGATTATTCTTGCTCTTGATGCTTCAACCGTGTTTCTCAGCTCGTGCGTGTTCCTCTTCTTCCAATTCTGATGTCAATTGCCAAACATGCCCCTCCTCCCAATTAAATAATATTCTCATAATTCTTTAATTCCAAAAATCCAATTAATAATAATAATAAACTTATTTTTCTTTTAATTTCCAACCCTTCCAATAATATTTTTAAATATGACAACAATAATAATAATATCAATAATAACAGCATTAACACTATTAATCATCATATTATTATTATTATTATCAATCATAGTTTTCTAATATTATGGAACTTTATTCCTCAACAAAAAAATCCACGCAAGCACGCCGAGAATGAAAATAACACCGAAAATAAAAATAATTAAAATGGGCGTTACAACTCTCCCCCACTTTAATTATTTTCGTCCTCAAAAATACCTGATGGAAACAGTTCTGGATACGCTTCCCGCATCCTGCTTTCCAGTTCCCAGGTCACACTGCCTACTACAGCACCTCCCCAAGCCACTCTCACTAAAGGTATCTCTTTCCCTCTGAGTCGCTTCATCTTGCGATCCTCGATCCTCAATGACAACATCTCCACAGTTAGATTCTCTCTAACTTGGACTTCATCTCGCTGAATCACATGAGACGGATCAGGTACATACTTCCGAAGTTGCGACACATGGAACACATCATGCAAATTGGAAAGCTCCGGCGGCAACGCCACCCTATACGCCACAACACCAATCCTCTGCAAAATCTGATACGGCCCGATAAACTTCGGATTCAGCTTCTTGGACTTCAATGCACGTCCTACACCAGTCACTGGGTTAACCCTCAAAAATACATGGTCACCCTTACTGAATTCCAACTCCTTCCTGCGGTTATCATAATAACTCTTTTGCCGATCCTAAGATGCTTTCATCTTCTTGCAGATCATTTGAACTGTCTCAGTAGTCTGCTGCACCAACTCAGGTCCCAACACAACACTCTCACCTAACTCATACCAACACAAAAGAGTCCTGCACCTCCTACCATAAAGAGCTTCAAACGGTGCCATCCCGATACTGGTATGGTAACTGTTGTTGTACGTGAACTTTACCAATGGAAAATGAGTATCCCACGCACCACCTTTTTCCAAAACACAAGCCCGCAACAAATCCTCTAACGTCTGGATAGTCCTCTCTGACTGTCCATCAGTCTGCGGATGATAGGCTGAACTCAGCTTTAACTCGGTACCCAAAGCTTCTTGCAAGCTCTTCCAAAATACAGAAGTGAACCTCAGATCTCTATCCGACACAATACTCAACGGCACACCATGCAACTTTACAATCACCCGAATATAGATCTCTGCCAGCTTCTCCAACGGAAAACTGATACTAATCGGCACAAAGTGTGTAGACTTCGTAAGCCGATCCACAATCACCCAAATCGCATCAAATCCTCTCGCCGTGTTCGGCAAACCTGTAACAAAATCCATGGCGTTACAATCCCATTTCCAAACCGAAATCTCTAACTGTTGCATCATCCCAGAGGGTCTCTGATGCTCCACCTTCGATTTCTGACATACCAAACAAGCATAAACAAAACGAGCAATATCCCTCTTCATGCCCGACCACCAAAACAACTTTTTCAAATCCTGATACATCTTCGTAGCTCCTGGATGAACACTCAGGCTACTACGATGTCCTTCGTCCAAAATTGACCTCTTCATCTCATCATTATCCGACACACAAATTCTGCCCCGAAACCTCAACACACCAGCATTATCCAACTTGAAATCACTATCGGAGTCACCTTCGGCTCCTCGCATCAAATCCACAAGTTTCACATCCGACTTCTGGTATTCTCTAATCATATCCAAAAAATCATTCTTCACTTGCAATTTACCCAACATCACACCATCTGTAGTAAACTCGCAAACCATACTCAAATCTCGGAACTGCTCAATAAGCTCCATCTCTTTCATCATCAAAGCCGACATATGAATTGTCTTCCTTCCCAAGGCATCCGCAACCACATTCGCTTTTCCTGGGTGATAACTCAAACTGAAATCATAATCTTTCAAGTATTACAACCATCTTCTCTGCCTCATATTCAACTCTTTCTGATCAAACAGATACTTCAAACTCTTGTGATCACTGAACACCTCAAACCTCGAACCATACAAATAATGTCTCCAGATCTTCAACACAAAAACCACCGCAGCCAATTCAAGGTCATGAGTAGGATAATTCCGCTCATGCACCCTCAATTGTCGTGAAGCATAAGCTACCATTTTTCCATTCTGCATAAGAACTCCGTCTAATCCCATCTTAGACGCATGACAATACACCACAAAAGGCTCACACGGATTCGGTAACACCAACACCGGCGCTGAAGTCAAACTCTTTTTCAGCCCTTCAAAGCTCTTTTCACAAACAGCATCCCACACAAACACTTGATCTTTCCTCGTCAACTGAGTCAATGGCAACACCAAACTGGAAAAGCCTTCAATAAATCTTCGGTAATAACCTGCTAAACCCAAAAAGCTTCTAACCTCAGTTACCGTCTTCGGCGGTTCCCACTGCAAAACCGCACTAACTTTCGAAGGGTCTACTGAAACACCATCACCAGAAATAACATGCCCCAGAAAACTCACCGTCTTCAACCAGAACTCACACTTCGATAACTTAACAAACAACTTGTTATCCTTCAACACTTGCAAAGCAATCCTCAAATGTTCCGCATGCTCTTCCTCAGACTTAGAATAAATTAGTATATCATCAATGAACACGACAATAAACTAATCCAAATAAGAATGGAAGATACGATTCATATACTCCATAAACACTCCTGGCGCATTAGACACTCCGAAAGGCATTACTACATACTCGTAATGTCCATATCGAGTCCTAAACACCGTCTTCTAAATATCACCTTCTTTCACTATGATCTGATGATAACCCGACCTCAAGTCAATCTTACTGAACACACGAGCTCCCACCAACTGATCCATCAAATCATCAATCCTTGGAAGAGGATACTTGTTCTTGATGGTCACTTTGCTCAACTGACGGTAATCAATGCACAACCGCATGCTACCATCTTTCTTCTTTACTAACAACACTGGAGCTCCCCACGGCAACACACTTGGTCTGATAAACTTTCTATCCAGCAACTCTCCAATCTGAGACTTCAACTCGGCCAACTCCACTGCCGACATCCTGTTCGGCGCCATAGAAATAGGCCTTGTACCAGGAATAAGATCAATGCTAAACTCAACTTCTCTCTTCGGAGGCAACTCTGTAATATCATCCAGGAACACCTCCAGAGACTCATTCACCACAGCTAACTCATCCAACAATGCCTTGTTGTCTACCGACAACGATGCAAATAAAGAAAACACCTGAGCTTCATCTTCCAACAAAGTCCTCAATTCCTTACCAGACAAGGAATCTTCCAACTCTTCCTCTTCTGGGATAAAAAACAATAACACTTTCCGAAAACAATCGATGTACACTCGGTTGAACTCCAACCAGTTCATACCAAGTATAACATCCAAACTACCAAGTGGAAAACAAATCAAATCCACACCGAAGTCTCGGCCAAAAATAGTCAGTGGACACTTCAAACACACTAACAAAGTAGTCACTAAACCAATCGAGGGAGTTTCAATAGTCATCTGCTGCTCAAGAGTAGACGGCACCAATCCTAACCTCTTCACACAATCAACAGAGATAAACGAGTGGTTGCACCCGTGTCAATCATAACAGTCAAAGGAATGTCATTGATAAAACAAGTACCTTTGGTCGAGCGCTCCTCGTCCGCCGACTGAGTTCCCACCACTGCAAACACTTTACCGCTAACTTGAGGCGCTTGAGCCCTCCTCGGCTTCTCACAATGAGTACTAACATGGCCCTTCTCACCACAGTTATAGCAAGTAGGCATATTATTCCTACAATCCGCCATCACATGGCTCGGCTTCCCACACTTGAAACACTTCTTCGCTTCATGAGGACAATCACTAGCACGATGCCCCGCGACACCGCACTGATAACATTTCAAATCCACCGACGCTTTCCTTTCTCAGAACCTCCTATTAGTCATAGCCTTCTGTTTTCCCTTATTGGTCTGCACATTGTAAGGTGTACCACCAAACCTTTGTTTACCCTTGCGGTCATTCACCGCCTTGTAGTGTGCGATCCTCGCATGGTTATCATTGTCATAAATCTGACTTCTACTCACCAACTCAGGATAACTCCTGATCTTCTGACACGCGATCCCCATCTTGATCTCCGGCCTCAGCCCATTCTCAAATTTCAAGCACTTAGAAGTCATAGCCTCCTCAGTATTGTAATGGGGACAATACTGAGCCAATTCCTCAAACTTAGCCGCGTACTCGACCACCGACATACTGCCCTGCTTCAACTCTAAAAATTCCACCTCTTTGGCACTTCTGATATCTTCTAGAAAATACTTCTCCAGAAAACCAGATCGAACCACCTCCCAAGTAATTGGAGTCCCCGAAGCCTCCATCCTCTGACGACAATTGTCCCACCAAGCCTCGACTTCGCCCTCTAACATATGAGTGCCAAACCGCACTTTCTGCTCGTCACTGCACCCCATGGTCCTGAAGATCTTCTCTATCGCCTTCAGCCACTTCTGTGCAGCTACCAGATCCAAAATCCCACCTTCAAACTTTAGTGGCTTGTTGCTCTGGAACTGCGTCAAGTCTCTGAACTGAGCACCCGCAACCAGATTCTGATTGGCCACCACTTGTGCCATTGCTTGAATAGCTGCAGCCAACACATCATCGTTCCTCCCCGCCATACTGCTCAACAATCACAACAATAGGTTAACGCAAAACAACTAACTCTATCCTATAGACAGACTCAAAACACATTACACTGGCCGGACGGACCGACTTGCTCTGATACCAACTTGTAACACCCCGTTTCCCCAAAATATAATAAAACAATTAAAATAAACACATATCAGAGTTCTCCCACAACGGGATGTCACAATTTCCAACAAAATTCCACAAATCATTTTTTTCAAAATAATATTCAGCAAAATTGCAGCGGAAAAGAACTAGTCTATCATAAGACATATCATATGTACATCATCCATATCATCAACATCGTCATATACAACAATTGACCATCTGCCCAAATATACATAATTTCATCACATATCCCAAAAAAATCAGATACGCCACGGGGGCACACATAATCAACAAGAAACAATAAAACTCCCAAAAAGCCCCCGGTGTTACGTATCAGAGCAATCCTATGACACTGCCACATCCAAGCTAGCTAGACACCTGGATTGTTTGTACTTCCGAAGAAGCACATACCACCACAACAACAAAGGGGTGAGAATTCACGATCAAATATTAATGGTATAAATGTACATGAAATAAAAAGGCAGAAAACAACAAATCATTATTTCACATACAATATATCTGGACTTACTGTCCCATCATTAACCATCACAACACACACAAACAACAATGCAACACATGCACTCGACTCGACAATATGCGATACCAACTCAACTCAGGATAGATTGCATACACTCCATCCGAACAACGATCTATCCCTCCCACGCTCCTCCTAAGCCCATATAATCAAATCTCAGGATAGATCACATACACTCCATCCGAACAACGATCTATCCCTACCAACATTCCCCACTTGGAACACGGGTGGTCGCATACACTCCATCCAAGCAACGATCCAAATCCCGTCCACGCTCCCCACTTGGAGTACGTGAGTGAATCACATACACTCCACCGGGCAATGATTCACCACGTCCACGCTCCCCACTTGGAGCACGTGAGTGTATCACACACCACGTCCACACTCCCCACTTGGAGCACGTGAGTAAATCATACCTCACGTCCACATGCTATGCAAGACATTATGCATAACCACACATCACACACAGTGTACACGATCCTACTGATCCATCACATCATATAATGCATATACACACAAGCACACAAAGTGCATCGATCCTACTGATCCAATTCATCACAACAACACATCAATACAATGCACACAAGGCGTAACGATCCATACTGATCTAATTTATCACAACAACACATCAATACAACGCACACAAGGCGTAACGATCCATACCCATCCACTCATCACACATCATATCACACATCGTAGCATACCCTAATTCTATTATCAAAAACATACGGATACCACGGAACCACGTTCCGACACCTTACATACACTCGCCGCAACTCACTAATAAGTTCATCATTAAAACATGATCAACAAGATTCCAAATTCACAAAGAAATCAGCACAGAACAACAGCCAAAACACAAACAGTTGTCGGGCTCGCTGGCGCATTCGCCTGGCGAAGCCCCGCAGCGAACACTCGCTGACCACTCGCCCGGCGAAACCCCTGGCGAAACCAAACAGAGGCTACTGGAAGAATTCGCTGCCCAGTTCGCCTGGCGAAGGCTCGCCCCCTCACTCGCTCATCAAATACCTGCGTATTCAGAAAAATAAACTCTGCTTCCCAGAAACAGCAGCAGCCCCTCCACACCAATCCTCTCCAAAAATCACATCAGCCTCACTAACTCATTATTCTACAATTGTTTTACCCAATTAGTGTCCAATTCACCTGATGAAACATCGACTCTAGCCGATCAATTTACTCTCGACTCAGAACCACATTCAACACCGAAACCCCCAATTCATCAATTAACCATCAAATTCAGCATGCAACAGTTCAACACAAACATCAACGATGTAAAACATAATTAATACATGCAATATCATCAACTCATCATGCAATTCATCATCAACATGCAAACACATTCACTCATGGGGTTATGGATTTCCCCTTCCTACCAATTATTCATGTAGATACCATTTAACCGATATATCCCCCCCCCTTACCTCGAATTCGTTTTGATGATGAAGGAGCTTCACAATCCGCAGCCGTGATGCACTCTTTCCCGCTCTTGATCGTTCTTGCTCTTGATGCTTCAACCGTGTTTCTCAGCTCATGCGTATTCCTCTTCTTCCAATTCTGATGTCAATTTCCAAACATGCCCCTCCTCCCAATTAAATAATATTCTCATAATTCTTTAATTTCAAAAATCCAATTAATAATAATAATAAACTTATTTTTATTTTAATTTCCAACCCTTCCAATAATATTTTTAAATATGACAACAATAATAATAATAATATCAATAATAATAGTATTAACACTATTAATCATATATTATTATTATTATTATCAATCATAGTTTTCTAATATTATGGAACTTTATTCCTCAACAAAAAAATCCACGCAAGCACGCCGAGAATGAAAATAACACCGAAAATAAAAATAATTAAAATGGGCGTTACACATACAACCCTCTATCAACTTCGAATACAGATAGACAAGGAAAGGCTCCCCCAATTGTACTTATAGATCCGATGTAGATCCAAGAAGTACTGTAGGTAGACGATGTCAGTATAAGTGACACTCTTGTCCATAAAAATCAAAGTGCCAACCAAAATAAGGAAGTATGCTTTCGATGCATATGTTCTATGGACCGCCACCTGCTCATCATCACCATGAGCATGTTGTGCTTTCAGGATCCGATCCTTATAGAGCGTACCCAGAAACTCAAATCTAACATGAGCACCCCTGGTCCTATCCACCTCCTTCACCGCCTTCCCTGGATCAACCCTCAAATGCTCTACCATCATCTCGACTGCCTCGTCTTTGGTCATCCACCCATGATCGAGAAATCTCCTTCTGATCAGAAGATGTAACAAACACGAGACGTCGTCTAGTGTGATAGTCATCTCACCATGTGGGAGATGAAACGACGAGGTCTTAGAGTGTCATCTCTCCACGAATGCATTAAGCATCCCGTGGTTGACCAGAGTGTAACTGATCATGCATGTGTCCTTCAAGCCAGATAAGGACATAATTGACTGAAACAACCTCATTCCGTTGAGGCAATGCAACAATCTTTCTCATATGGTTAAGAAACTTATGGGGATCACGCTCCTGAAATTTATAAAAAAATAATCAATGTCAACAATTAAAATTAACACATAAAAAAATAAATAATCCAACTAATGCTACCTCTCCGTCCCATTTATGTCTGACAGTATGGTCTAGATATAGAGGAAGTAAGGGCAAATCAAATGGATCTTCTCTAAAATCCTCTGGCTCAGCATCTGAAACACCCTCACTCTCCTGAAGTGGAATTGGATCAGCAACATCACAGTGGGAGGTGGGTCTGAAACAACAGCATAATTCGTAGGAGGTAGCACTGGTGAATCCCGACGCCTGCAGGAGGATGGGGGAAGTGACGCGTCAAATGATGAATCTCGTCTACTACGCAAAGAAGAAGAAGATGAAGTGGCCTAAGGTGAAGCATGAGCCCCAAAGTAGACAGCACCCCAAAAGTCGACGACTCTGCCTGGCAAGAGGTACCTGGAGCCTCTAAAACCTGCTAGATCCGCTCTCGTCGTACGAATGCGTGCTGAGCAACCTTGCCATGTCGCAGTCTGTCAACTCTGTCAGTCATTATGCATGTAAGGAAAAGTAAGGCATATCATTAGTGCACACAGACAACACACACAAGAAAGATTTTTTTTTTTAAATACTGGAGAAAATTCCGGAGATGCATCTCTGGAAGCACTATTAAACTAAAACGTTGAAACATTATGGAGATGCATCTCCGGAAGCACCATTAAACTAAAACGTTGAACAATTATGGAGTTGTATCTCTGGAATTTTCTGTAGTATATGAAACGTTGAAACATTTCAGAGATGCATCTCCAGAATGTTCTGCAACTCAGAAGTTGCGTCAATGACAAATGTACCACATGCAAGTTGAAAAAATATGATATAATCACGAATTTCAGACAACAAACAAGTTATACACTATGTCTAAAATGTGTTACATGTGATTCTTACACATTTCTAACCCTAATCATTGATTTCTAAACATTTACACTAAAACTCTAAATTTACCAAAAATTTGAAAAACTTATTTGAAAATTACGGTTTTGATGAAGTTGAATGATGTTATAGATCATGTTTGATGTTCTTTTGAGTTCTTTTGAATCTTGCTTGATAAAATTTGATCTAATATAACGAAATGTATTAAAAAGAGTCTTAAAATTGTGTTTGAAGAAACTATAAAATGAGTCCAACACTACTTATACTTCAAAATATTCTAAAAATATATTTTCAAAATATTTTAATATTCACTTGCATTTAAGCTGAATTTATGAAATGTTATATAACTCGCATCCAAAAACAGGTGGTATTTATAGAATTTTACATAATTCAATAGAAATACTAAGAATGTATTTAAGAAATTCTCGAAACAAAAACTAAAAATAAGGATTTGTACATTGAACCTATCCACCTAGATGCTAACGACAACTTTTAATCTCAATCTTTTCATGATTTATTTAAGTACATAGGAGCACTGATTCTAGTCAAGGTTGAAATAAAATAAACAAAATCCTTCGACTTTTGAGTGATGGCACTGTCCCATCTCTGAAGCAAAAATACAAGGACACTAAAGTACGGAATAGTTTAGGATAAGGTACGTAGTACATGTTTTTTGTTTTATTCATTTAAAGAGATTGAAAACTAAAAAAATGTATCACCAATAAAATAATTATGCTGCTAATCATGTGTTAGACAATGCCATGTGAATGAAAGCGACATGAGAAAAGATTAAAAAATTAAAAACTAAAAATGCCTCTGTGTTTTTGGTGCATTTATCTATCAAGTTTAACATAATCATCAAATTTAACTAAACTTTATGATGTAGGAACGTAATATCAATCTTTTTAAGAAGGAATTTTTAGATTTAAGGCTTGTTTGTTTAAAATTCTTATAAATAATTTTAGAAAATACACAAATTTTTTAACAAAACAAATATATTTTAACAAATATATTATATTAAATTCACAAAAATTAAAACAAATCAATCATACCAAATCATAAAATAGAAGTGCTACAATATATGAACAAAAGAACCGTACCCTCTTTAAAAAAATAACAAAATAAATCTTAGTTGGAAAAAACACCAAAATAGAAAAGCTGACTCTAGATAATCTATCAAGAACTCACACTCTAAAATAAAAACATTCATCCTTCTATCTGTTTAAACAAAAATAGGGTTTTCGAATCAAATTACCATTTACATGATAGAAATATACTCATATCTTCCACATAATTCAGTGGTAGAGGATGTAGAAAACACACTATTATTACGATATTTTCAAATTGAACATATCATAGAGTGTCAAATCATAACTAAACCATTCATCACTCTAACTTTACCATCTATCAATCTAATGAACATGAAAATAAAGCTAATATCTCTAGGAAGAACAAAACAACGTCCAAACTACCTAATGATCTCATACCAAATATATATTTCCAGGTCACAAGTCACAAGTAAATGACCAAACGACTCAGCACACCGACTAAACACCAAAAACAAGACACTCTCATAAACTACCATAACCCTACTCCTAGATAGATTAACTATAGTATGAATTTTCTTTTGAAGGAGTTGCCGGAAAAAAAATAAATACTTTAAAGGAACTCAACTAACTCAAATAAAAGGGAGAATATGATTCTCCGTGACATTTGGAGAATACCTAAATAAATTACTTTGGAGGAGACAAGAGTAAGTTAAAGCAACAAAGAAAACACCATCATCATCTGAGTGACTCTAAACCACCTGTCAGGAATACGGGATAAGGTCACATCCTAAAAGACTAGAAGAAGATTATGGGTCATGACATTCTGATAAACAAAGAGATTTTTTCCACCTCAAATTCTGAGTCAAATTACCATTCACAAAAATTCCAACCTGATATGTAGTCCAATCCTATTGGTTAGAGATAATGAACAACCTAAAAAAACTAAGAGCTAAATAAGTATTGTCTACCCATAGATCCTTCTAGAATGATGTTTGGAGGCTCGAACCCACTTTGAGACTTGCCACAAACATCTAGAGGCATCAACATCTCTAAAATTCATGAGAGACGCCACTTTTTACCAAGATGAGGTAGAAGTGAAATTAACAATCTACCACCAAAAGGGAAGGTGAACATTGTGCTCCATACCTTAAACATAAAATATCACAGACCATGAGATTCATAAACAAGTCTCTATCTCTACCATCCAAAAGGCCAAATTAATTAGGTGGAGATTCTGAATCCACAAACTTTCATAGTCTTAAGTTTACATATATCAGACTACCTATCTCAAACAATCTTAAACTTCTTAATAGCTTCCCCATAAAAAAAAAACTTTCTTTATCCTAACAATCTTTTGACAAGTCTTAAGAGACATCTTTAAAAAGATAAAAAAAAAATACATATAATATTAGTAATCAAATTAAATAAAATCACCCTACCTTTCAAACTAACATATCTATGCATCTATGAGCATTCTAACTCGTCTTTTATACTTATTAAAATTATAAAAATAAAACAAATCAACTAAACTTGATGAGTTTGATATTAGTTTGACAAAACAATCCATGTAAGTTTTGACAAATTAGAAAAGTGTAGTACATAATCCACTATTGGCATTTACTATTTTTCTCATATATTCTAACATGAAAGTATGATACATGTGAATTTTATTTTATCCTTATAGAAAGGGACAAAGCCATGTGACCCACCTCACTAATAATGGAACACTCCATCCATCTCTGCCTCCTCATGCCATATTATTATTATTATTATTATTATTAAAAACATCTACACCTACTAATTATCAAAACTAGACATAGAAGATAATGACAACTGGCACAAGAAAATATGTTTTCAACTTTCATTTAATGTGTGCCTTTAACATGTCCTCAAAGGGCTATCTATATGTAATATTATATGAGGAAATTATATTACTATATATAAAATTCTCAATTTAAAAAATATTTATTTTGAGACTAAATAGTTGAAATAATTTATAAGTTTAAAAGTAGTGTACTGAAAAAAAATTTAATTAAATTATTTTAAAATATTAAATTATATTAATATTTTAAAAATAAAAGTGTGATATAGTAGAATATTTGATAAATATTTTATAAATATAGAGTGAAGATAATTTTGCAACTGTTACCACAAGTGAGATACAATAGTTAAACTAAAAGGAATAAGAAAACAAATAAAGTACAAATTTAATAGTGTCAGATTCTTAGCTTGTTGTAAAAGATACAAAAACAAAACCAAACATAGATGAAATTAAACTTTTCCTATCTGTTTCCAACCACACCCCATGTTGTCATTTCCTCTTTTATTTATTCACCAAAACCCCATACTTTGTGACATCTCTGATTTCTTTGTTTTTTTGTCATTCACACTGCATTGCCATTGATTTTTCAACTTCAGATCTGTGGATTGTTTTCTCTGTGTGTGTGTTTATGTTGAAGATTCATTGACTTCAGCAAAAACTGGAGGTGGGTTTTCTTTTTCAACTCCTTTTTAGTGTCCTAGTGTTGAAAATGAACATTCACATTCACATGACCCAGATGAGTTTTTGACCTAGTTTGTTATAAAGGTTTCATTTTTCATAAACCCTTTTCTTTTGGGTTGTTGAATTTCATTTTCCTTGTATAGAAATATTGGAAAAATATGTTGTTCATGTGATTGGGTTTTGTTTGTTTTCTGGGGTTTCTTGCTTGCCCTTTTTGCAAATTTTGCTTTTTTGGTTAAAAATTGATTCTAAGGTGTTGTTGGGGGAAGATCATGATGGGGAAGGTGATTGGGGAGGGAGTGTTGATTGTGCTGGTTTTGATGATAGTGAGTGAAAATGTTGAGGCTCAACCTAAGTCAATTCTTATCAACTGTGGTTCAAATTCTTCTGTGAATGTTGATGGTAGGAGATGGATTGGGGATATGGGTTCTAATAACAATGTTACCCTTAATTCTCCTGGTGTTGTTGCTTCTACTGATACATTAAGTGGGAATTCAATCTATGAGCCGCTTTATCGAATGGCGAGAGTTTTTACGGCTTCTTTGAATTACACAATCAGAGGAGTTCAGGGAAAGTATTTTGTTAGGTTTCATTTATGTCCCTTTGAGATTGTGGACCACAATGTGAATGAGTCCTCGTTTGGTGTTGTTGTCAATGGTATGAAACTTTTGTCGGAGTTTAATGTTGCGGGCAAGATATCCGAAAAGAATGTGAACTTGCAGAATTCAGGAAAGAATTCGAGTTTGTTCTTTATGGTTAAGGAGTATATTCTTGATGTCAATGATGGTTTGCTTCTGATTGAGTTTGTTCCGAGTAGAAACTCGTTTGGCTTCATCAATGCCATTGAGATTGTTCCGGTTGTTGGCGAGCTTTTTGATGGCTCGGTCGGTAAGGTTGGTGGTGGAAACTTGAATTTGGCTGGACATGGGATGGAGACCATGTATAGGTTAAATGTTGGTGGTCCTGAGATTCGATCCAATGAGGATCCTGATCTTCGGAGAATTTGGGAAGTTGATTCTAGCTATATGATCACGGAAAATGCCGGAGTAGGAATGAAGAACAGCTCTAATATTACATATGCTTCTGTGAATGATACTTCAGTAGCTCCTCTCCTTGTGTATGAAACTGCAAGGGCAATGTCCAACACTGAAGTCTTAGACAAGAGATTTAACATGTCATGGAAATTCGAAGTAGATCCTGATTTTGATTACGTTGTCCGGTTACATTTCTGCGAGCTGATGTATGATAAGTCAAACGAGAGAGTGTTCAGGATCTACATAAACAACAGGACAGCTGCGGATAATCTCGATATTTTTGTTCGAGCAGGAGGGAAGAATAAAGCGTATCACCAAGATCATTATGATTCCGCGTCGATGAGGATGGGCACGCTTTGGGTTCAACTAGGTCCTGATACCGCTGCTGGTGCTGCAGGAACTGATGCTCTCTTGAATGGTCTCGAGATTTTCAAGCTTAGTCGGAATGGGAATCTTGCCTATGTGGAGAGATACAACTCAGCTGGGAATTCGGGAAGCAAATCAAAATCTAAAGTTCTTTGGATTGGAGTTGGAGCAGGTATAGCTTCTGTGGCTATAATTGCGTGTATAGGTGTCTTTGTTTTCTGTTTCTGCAAAACGAGAAAAGAATCAAGTGATACCAAAAACAACTCTCCTGGTTGGCTACCGATATTCCTTTACGGAGGGGCTGCTGTAAACAGCACTGTAGGTGTCAAGGCATCAAATGGAAATCAGAAGTTATATGGATCTGTGGCCTCAACCGGAGCTGGTAAGCGGTTCACATTAGCTGAAATCAACGCTGCAACGAAGAGTTTCGACGAGAGTTTGGTCATTGGAGTTGGAGGCTTTGGCAAGGTGTATAAGGGAGAAATTGACGATGGTGTGCCTGCTGCAATTAAGCGTGCCAATCCGCAGTCCGAACAAGGTCTAGCTGAATTCGAGACCGAAATAGAGATGCTCTCAAAACTAAGACACCGGCATTTAGTGTCTTTGATTGGTTTCTGTGAGGAGAAAAGTGAAATGATTTTGGTTTATGAGTACATGGCAAATGGAACTCTAAGAAGTCATCTATTTGGAAGTAATCTCCCTCCACTAACATGGAAGCAGCGCCTCGAAGCTTGTATAGGTGCTGCAAGGGGACTTCACTACCTTCACACGGGAGCCGACCGAGGAATAATTCACCGAGATGTCAAAACAACCAACATACTGTTGGACGAGAATTTTGTAGCGAAAATGGCTGATTTCGGTTTATCAAAAGACGGTCCTGCTTTTGAACACACCCATGTTAGCACTGCTGTGAAAGGAAGTTTCGGCTATCTCGATCCAGAGTATTTCAGAAGACAACAGTTAACCGAGAAATCAGATATTTACTCTTTCGGAGTTGTTCTGTTTGAAGCTGTTTGTGCTAGAGCTGTGATAAACCCTACCTTGCCTAAAGACCAAATCAATCTTGCAGAATGGGCATTGAGATGGCAAAGAGAAAGATCGCTCGAAAAAATCATCGATCCACATCTCGAAGGAAATTATTGCCCCGAATCATTGTCTAAGTTCGGGGAGATAGCTGAAAAATGTCTCGCCGATGATGGTAAAAGCCGACCTACCATGGGAGAGGTGTTATGGCACTTGGAATATGTGTTACAGCTACATGAAGCTTGGCTCAACATGGACAACAACAATAACAATAGCACAGAAAATTCCTTCTCTAGAATTGAAGTTGGGAAAGAGCATTCAAATCAAGATGAAGAAGCATGACCTTATATTATATAGCTAAAATCCTCTACAGATTCTTTCTATTTGTTTTATTGAATTCAAGTTGTTTATTATTATCATTACTGCTTTTTAGCATCTGATTCATTATGTATACATGGTAATGGATTGCTTTTTGCATTGAGTTGCAACTGATTGTATTGTTACTGAGATCTTTCTTCTCAAAAGTTCATATCAATAGCTTCATC
This sequence comes from Lathyrus sativus, assembly GCA_963859935.3. Lineage (NCBI taxonomy): Eukaryota > Viridiplantae > Streptophyta > Magnoliopsida > Fabales > Fabaceae > Lathyrus > Lathyrus sativus. The sequence continues at coordinate 82,636,560 of OZ012735.1, read as the reverse complement.
AGCGTCTTCTGTAAAGTATGTATTTTCATTTCTCTTTGTCTGTCATCTAAGGATCATGCTAACTATCTCAGCTTTTCAAACAGCTCAAAATTGTCAAGACCTAAGTGGAGAAAAGCATCCCTAATGTATTTTAATGTTGTGTTAAATGCATAAGTATAAGCACTAATCTACAATAATTAATCTTAAGAATAAATGCAAGACAGGAATTAATCTGAAATTCAATTTTTGAGGAAGGTAGAGGCACCTACAATTCAATAATCAATGGAATGTCAGACAAAAATGAAAAACAATTATCTAACTATTACAACTACATTAGACTTTTAGAACTTATAACCTTAATTAAGTCATTGTTTTCTAAAAACAATATGAAATCATATTTTTCACAAATCTAGGAAGTCATAAATATTATTTGTTTCACACCTGGTCTCTCAAGTCAGATCTATAGAAAAATCTCATAATGTGTTGATTGAGTTAGACTTGTATTAAGCGTTATGTGATTTTCATCATAGCTAATAATCTTCAATCTTAAGCGTTATGTGATTTTCTTCATAGCTAATAATCTTCAATCTTGAAACAAGAAGCTGCATTGTTGTGGTGCTCAACTCTAAAAACTAAGTGTGAGTGATAAATACAAGATAAATTAGGTGTTCAACTCTAAAAACTAAG